>CAUYQG010014286.1:0-27460 GCA_963574415.1 Tarsius wallacei | reverse complement strand
TTCTACACTGTTGGTGGGAGTGTAAACTAGTGCAACCTCTGTGGAAAGCAGTGTGGCAATTCCTAAAAGCTCTAAACACCAACCTCCCATATGACCCCGTGATCCCCCTACTGGGAATATACCCTGAAGACCTCAAATCACTCTATAAAAAAGAAACCTGCACTCGTATGTTTATTGCAGCATTGTTCACAAGAGCAAGAACCTGGAAGCAACCTTGCTGTCCATCAAAAGAGGACTGGATTTTAAAAATGTGGCACATATACACAATGGACTACTACGCAGCCATAAAAAAGAACGAAATCATGAATTTCGCAGCAACCTGGATGGAACTAGAGTCTATAATACTGAGTGACCTCTCACAGAAACAAAAAACTGAGTACCGCATGTTCTCACTCATATAATAGACCTTGATCATCCAATGTATTACCACAAGAAAATGACTGACAGTAGTGGGAAACTATGGGGTGGGGAGGGATAAGGGAAGGGATTAATGGCAGTAAATACCTGTCTGGGGATGGGGGACACTTCTTATCAACAAGGGTGCCTGAACGAGACATATTTGTGTACCTAACCCTTAACTGTACCCCTCAATATCACAATAAAAAAAAATTATATATATATATATAAAAAAAGAAAGTGAAAATGCAACCCACAAAATAGGAGAAAATATTTATAAATCATATATCTGACAAAGAAATTGTATCAGGAATATACAATAAAATAGTACAATTGAACAATGAAAAGATAACTCAATTAAAAATGGGCAAAGAATTTGGGTAGACATAGCTCTAAAAAAAGATGTACCAATGGCCCTAACATGTGTTCAACATTAGTCATCAGGCAAATACAATTCAACACCATAATGAGATACCACTTTCTATTCAGTAGATTTGGCTAAAATAAAAAAGGCAGACAATAATATGTGTTAATATGTGAAGTTGTGGAGAAATTGGAATTCTCACACCCTGTGATGGAATTGCAAAACGATACAGTCAATTTGGAAAGTAATTTGGCAGATGCTGAAAATGCTAAACATACAGTCAACCCAACAATTATACTCCTAGGAATATACTCAGCAGAAATGAAAACATGTCCACCCAAAAACCTGCATATGAATATTCACAGCAGCATTATTTATAATAGTAAAAAGTGGAGACAACTCAAAGGTCCATCAACTGATGAATGGATAAATATAATGAATTTTTATCCATACAATGACATATTATTTAGCCGCACAAAGAAATGAAATACTGATACTTACTATAACATGGATGAATCTTAATAACATTATGCTAATTAAAGGAAACAAATCACAAAAAGCAACATATATTATATGTTTCCATTTATATGAAATACCCAGAATAGGAAGCTGCACAGAGATAGATAGTAGACTAGTGGTTGTCAGGGGTTTGGGAGAAATGGAGAGTGACTGCTAATGGATATAGGTTGTTTTTTTTTTGGTGGGGGGGCGGTGATGGAAGTGATCTGAAATTAGATAATAATGCTGGTTGTACAACTGTGAATTAATGAAAAATCTTCAAATTGTACAGCTTAAATTAATGAATTATATGGTATGGCTTTTAAAAAATTTATTATTATTTTTTGGAGACAGGGTCTCACTCTATCACCCAGGCTGAAGTGCAGTGGTGCAATCACAACTCACTATAGCCTCAGACTCTTGGGCTCAAGTAATCCTCTTGCCTCAGCTTCCTCAATAACTGAGACCATAAGTGCGTGCCACCACACCTGGCTAATTAAAAAAAAATTTCTGTAGAAACAGGGTCTCTCTTTTTGCCCAGGCTTGTCTCCAACTCTTGGCATCAAGCAACTCCCCAGCCTCTGCCTCTAAAGTGCTGGGAGTACAGGCATGAGCTACCATGCCCAGCCTGGTATGATGTGTTACCCACCCCCCCCAAAAGTATGGTTTTGAAAGTAAGGCAATACTTTTTCAATACTTTTCTAAGTGAAAGGGAAACAGTATATTGAACACACTTCTTTATTGGAAGGCACTTTTCAATTTTAGAAATGTAAAAAGAAAAGTATTTCTTAGTTCAAGGAAATAGAATATTTACAAGGTAATATGACCTTATAGACTGGTAAAGGCCAAAGCACTTCCGTTTCTCTTATATTCTTTCATTGGTTCATTCATTTATTCATTCAGCTTAATTTGTTCCACAAATATTTATTCAGCACCTAATCATAAATATCTGCCCTCCTGGTGAAAACCTTTCTTAAAAATAGTAGAAAGTAGTCACAGAGTTTAAAAATAAGAAAGTCAGGTCAGGTGTCATCTCATACCTACCATCCCAGTGCTTTATGAGGCTGAGTTGGGAGGCTCACTTATGGCCAGTTTGAGACCAGCCTGGATCATGTATTGAGATCCTGTCTCTACAACAGATTAAAAAAATAAATAAATTATACAGGCATGGTGGCCTGTAGTCCTAGTTACTTGGGAGGCAGAGGTGGGAAGACTGCTTGACATTCAAGGTTACAGTGAGCTATGATTGTACCAGTGCACTTCATCCTGGGCACAGTGGGAGACCCTGTCTCTCTCTTTAAAAAAAAAAAAAGAAAAAAGACAAATCCATTTTTTTACTTCCTCACCTCATCATATGCTAATATAAAAACATAAACATATAGCCCAAATATTAAGGACTATATAAAGTCCAGTCTTTAATTTATAACTCATCTAAATTTTATGAGGTGCAGCTAACATTGTTTACCACACAGAACTGTGTTCAATTTGAAGGAAAAAAAAAGATAGCTGCTTTGAAAAAAAGAACAAATCCAAAATGCTAATAATATACAACAATGGAAGTATTTGGGAGCAAATTAATACTCTGATCATAATTAGTGTGTACTTTAAATACATATTTCAGGGATAAATTACTGGCCTGCAGTGTCATCCATTGAGGATTTAGTGGCTATTACAGAATTTAATCTCTGGTGAAATATCTAGCAATAATTTAGTTCCTGAGAAACACACATACATCTTTTCATGACGTCTTTGAATTTGAGATTTGACCCCTGAACCCTAAAGCGTACTTTTGTTCTCTAAAGGTAATGTGTACTATAACTGGAAAGTAAAAACTAGCTAGCATGGTGAATAAAAATACACGTCTAGAATGGAAATGGCTTGTTCATGTTAGTGCCTACTCAGGGAAAGGTGCTGATTGGGAGGAGGATGGAAGCTGGCCTTCACTAGCACAGAGGCTTTCTGGGGCTAAAGCTGTCATAACATGAACGATAACAATGCCTGAGAGACCACAGTGGAATGGTTACAGTCACAGGTAGGTCAGACACTCTAAATGCGATAATAGCCAGTTTCTAGGGCTTTGGAGTGCCAGACAAAGAGGTCGAATTCAGGGAAAATGACCTAGAAAAAGGAAGAAGTCCAGAGAGCGGGACTCAGGGCCAACAAACTACTCTGAATCACTTCAAATCACTGCCCTATGGAGAAAAGTCCAATTCTACCTATTTCAGAGAAGGCCTGCAGAGGTTTATTCCAAGTGAGAGGCAGAAATGTGCCCAGGAAAGGAAAAGGTTACTCTGAATTTTTTGCAGCTACCATTTTCATTATTTGGTCTCATCATAGTATATGAAGTTCAAAACCCTGGTGTGCTCTCCAGGGGAAAATGAATAGGGTGACACAAAACTTGCACAGATAATCCCACATTTTTTGAAGACCATCTCTTTAATACTTTTCACTTTAATAGTATTAAGTTACAAAAGCACCCAATTTTGATCTCATTTGAAGATGACTTTATCTTTTTTTGATCAAAGTGATCATGAAAGAAAAGCAAAGGAAATGTGCATATGTTAGTCTGTTCATTTCCTGGGAACACCACAAATAACCACTAATTGGGTGACAGAAGACAAAAAATTTATCCTCTCACAGTTCTGGAGGCTAGAAGTCTGAAACCAAGGTGTCAGCCGGCCTGTGCTCCCTTAAAGGCTCTAGGGAAAAATCCTTCCTTGCTTCTTCCAGCTTCTGGTGGCTGTCAGCAATCATTAGCTTCCCTGGCTGTATCACTTCAATCTCTGCCTCTGTATTTACATTGTCTCCTCTTTTTCTCTTGTAAGGACACTTGCCTTTGGATTGAGGGGCCACCCAGGTAATTCAGGATGAACTCATCTCAAGATCTTTAATTATATCTGGAAAGACCCTTTATCCAAATAAGGTCACATTCACAGCTTCCAGGTAGTCATAGCTTTTGAGGGTTACTACTTACTCTGTTAGGGCTGCTATAACACAATACTATAGACTGGGTGGCTTAAAGACAGAAATATATTTCTCACAGTTCTGGAGACTGGAAACTCTAAGATCAAGGCATCAGCAGGTTTGGTGTCTGGTAAGGGCCTGCTTTCTGGTTCTTCTCATTGTATCTTCACATGGTAGAAAGAAACCTCACATTGGGGTTAGGATTTCAACATATGAATGAATTTTGGAGGGACATAAATATTCAGTCGATAGCAGTTACCATTCAACTCTCTACAGCTGGTCCACTAGATTTTGGATTAATCATAAGTGACTACATATGTTCTGCAGCACCATAACCCCTCTTGAAAAAACTAGATATTGATATGATTAGAGTGATTTTACATTTTTGCCATTCAGAAAGTGCTCCCCCTCCTCCCTGAAATGGCAACACCTGCTTTTATACCTTCACTTATCATGAAGGGCTCCCTTCACTTATCATGAAGGGCTCCCTTCACTTATCATCTCCATTTTTCCTCTCCTTTTAAAATACTTTCTTCTCTGTCCCCTTCCCCCAACATAGTCTCAGAGGAGAGAGATGCAGAATGTGTCACCTGATCAAAATTTCCCGGGTCTAAAAATTAAACTCAAAAAATAATCAAAATGATTTTAATAGTTGTTGGTTGAAGTATTAGTTCACAGCAATGAAACAAAAAAATGATAGTTTAGGAACTTGGTTAATTTTTATTACAATAAAAATATTAATTGTTCTCCTTTAACTCTGATGCTTTTTAAAGAACTGCCTGATCAAGCTTCTTTGGATCCCCATTGGGTCTTGCTTGCCAATTTTCATATATACCATTGCCATAGAATATTCCTAAATTTTTAAAAATCTCTGTATTTAATTGATTGTCTCATGTTACAAGCTATTTTTTATCAGTCACCTAGACCCCAAACTGTATTGTGGGATGATCGAAAGATATATATGTAATAAACTAATAGTTTCAATTAACTAGCATCTGTACATTAAAATTATGAATTTCTCTTTTTTTTTAATTGTAGAGATGAGGTCTCACAAAGTTGCCCAGGCTAGTCTCGAACCTGTGGGCTCAGGCAATCTTCTCACTTTGGTCTCCCAAAGTGCTGGGATTACAGGCGTGAGCCAATGCGCCTTGCCTGAATTTTTCAATAGATACTGATTGTCACCATTAATGTCATTCGCATACAATATTCTGTGGCAGAAACTATGTACAAAATGCATTATTTTAGAAAATGAGCAAGTTTTTGTTTGAATTCTTTTAACTATTCAGATGAAAAAGATTTACTCTTTTATGGAAGATCAAAGCCGTGCATTGATAAATGTTTCCAACTTTGACATTCAAATGTTTCTAAATTTTGATTGTTTCAATTGATCTAAATATTCACAAATAATTTATCTAAACAGTCATCTATCAACATTTTATTGCTCAGAAACAAAGTTTGTATTTAAGCAGTCTTCTCAATTAAAAATTAGTCAAGCCAGTTAGGAGTCTGGCCATCTATCAAACTCTCAGCTATTGTTCTGATCAACTGCACATTGCACTCTTTGGTTCTGAAGGATAGGCTAGTTATTTAATATTAAAAGCAATGAACATTTGAAAATCACAGTAAATAGAAGCAATAGTCAGGGGGCCAAAACCCAGGTTGTCAAAATTCTGTGAATACAATACAACATTCTCAATTGGATACATTTTTTCAGTTATCATTATCACCACCACTACCACCACACCTTCATTACAATTGTCAGAGTGTACCCCAGTTAAAGAGAACTCAGATAAAGTTTACTGTGGTAGTCATAAGAAAGGTGTTTTTCGATGAGGCTGTCTAATCAGTTGCTGTTCATCTATTTGATACTTTCATCTTAAAAAAAGTTGGCTGCCATTTTACTGATAATACTAACTGAAATTAACCTTAGAATGGATTGATTTATTGACTTTACTCTTTATCTTTAATTTTTTTGCTTCATTCTACAACAACAGAAGAGTTACTTTACTCTCCTAGATACACTGCTTGAGGTCATAGAAAGGTCAAAATAAAGTGGCTTTTATACCTTCACTTATGAAAGGCTCCCTTCACTTATCATCTCCATTTTTCCTCTCCTTTTTAAATACTTTCTTCTCTATCCCCTTTCTCCTAACATAAGCTCATTGGGAAGAGATGCTGGGTGTGAATGGTATATATCAGTCTAGTTAATTTTCCCACCTTAAGTGAGGTATCAACAGAGATAAGCATAGATATCATCCACTGTGTCCCCCAAAATAACACCAGCTTGCCCATGGCCAGAGCAATGCCAGTCTCCTTGAAGCAGACAGATAACTGGATTTTGTTAAATCATTTGATTTTTCCAGGAACAATTTGGAAGTACTTACGTATGAATTATAGTCTTCCACAACCTGAGATTATGAATAGCTTATGTCTTTTGTTTTTTAAATCTCAACTATTATAAACAGCTAAACTTTCAGAAAGAGGGCCCCAAACAATGTTTATAAAGCGATCTCTTTGACAGGCTAAGATCTGGAGTCATTAGATATTAGATTATTCTCTGGGAAGCTCTTCGTAATAATCTACATTTGAAGTGTATCTTTTTCTTATGTCAGGAAGGAATGATATGAAAGTAAGGAACTTATAAAAGTAAGTGATTTACAGTACTGCTTGGGGATAAACAGTTTGCCAGCCACAGTTATTTAACATAAAATATCAATATTCAAAATGTTTTACAGCCTACTTGTAATAAATTGGAAATTTGCATCTTAACTTTTAGAGCAGAAATATTGTTATTAATTATTCTCATTATGGAACCTGAAACCAATTATATTAAAATTAGAGTCACAAATGTATGCATAATCATGATATACAACATTAGGCTTTCATTCTTAATAGTAAATCAACAGTATGATGGCACCAAGAATGCCTGTAATGGGCCAGGCACGATAGCTCATACCTGTATCCCAATACTTTGGGAGGCCAAGGCAACAGGATCATTTCAGCCAGGATTTTGAGGCTGTTATGAGCTACAGTCTTGCCATTGCAGTCTAGCCTGGGCAATAGAGTGAGACTCTATCTCTAAAATACTTTTAAAAAATAAAGAAAGAATGTTTATAACTAGTCATTAAAAATAAAAGTTAAAACAAAAAAATTAAAAATTGTGATAGATGTACTTACTATATCAAAGTTTGTAAGCAAAATGAAAAATCCAAGTTTGGTTATAAAGGAAACATTTTGCTTACCATTTTGCTTACCACCTCTGGTTTGAACATAAATTTTATTCATGAAATGTAGTTTTAAATGGTATAGGTGGAATCATACATGTAAAATGCTATGTAATAGGCATCTGCTCTAGAGTTAGGTAACCAGGTTCCTGTGCTTGTCCTTCCTTTCCCTGTTCACCAATTCTCATGTTCTTCACCTATAAAATAAAAATAATATTCAAACTTTCTTGGGTTGTGCTAAGAACTAAATAGAGTAATGCTTCCAAAATGTTTACTATACACAAAAATATCCTGGTATTGGTACAGGAATAGGCACAGAGACCAATGAAACAGAACACAGTCTCTCAACCAAATCATCTTTGACAAAGTCACCAATAACAATCTCTGGGGAAAGGAGGCCATATTTAGCAGATGGTGCTGGGAAAATTGGCTGACCACATGTAGAAGAATAAAACGGGATTCCCATCTCTCACCATAAATAAATATCAACTCTAAATAGATCAAAGACATAAACATAATCCTCAAACTATAAGAATCCTAGAAGAAAATGTAGGAAAAACCCTTATGCCAACCAGAATAGGCAATTAATTCTTTTTTTTTTTTTTTTTTGAGTTGGAGTCTCACTCTATTGCCCAGACTGGAGTGCAGTGGCTGCTTCCGGCCACTACAGCCTCGACCTGCTGGGCTCCGGCGATCCTTCCGCCTCAGCCTTCCAAGTAGCTGGAACTACAGGCGCACGCTACCATCCCTGGCTATATTTTGGTTCTTGAGATGTTTCCTTCTTCCTTCTGGCCTCTAATTCACACCTCCATGGTGACTAGCCATCCTCTTTTTCAATTTTTCTATTCAATTTTTCAATGTAAAAAAAATTACAGTTTATTTCCAGAAGGTAATTTTGTGCTATATGTAAGTGTCCTTAAGTGTTCTTATTCATTTTTAGAAATAATTAAATAAGAGACTGTCCAGATAGACCCTAACTTTTACTGTGGAATTGTGGAATTCTTGTCTTCACAAAGTTAATAATGCTAAAATCTTGGTCACCTGACCTCTGATTCACTTTTTCCTTTCTCTGCTGGAATATTCATTCAAATTTTGGTGATGTCCAAATAAATCCTACTCTGAAGCTCTGAAGGTAAGGCATTTTTTTTTTTTTAAGTTGGAATCTTACTCTGTTACCCAGGCTGGAATGCAGTGGCATGATCACAGCTCATTGCAGCCTCCACTTCCTGGGGTCAGGCGATCCTTCTGCCTCAGCCCATCCTTCTGCCTCAGTCTCCTGAGTAGCTAGGACTACAAGCATGTACTAACATGCTCAGTTCATTTTTTGATTTTTCATAGAGACGTAGTCTCATTATGTTGCCTAGCCTGATCTCGAACTCCTGGGTTCAGTCCTCTCGCCGCCACCTCCCAAAGTGCTAGGATTACAGGCATGAGCCACCATGCCCGGCCTGTTCTGTTAATAATTCTAAAAGCATGTAGGAAAATCTTTTAAAGTTCCTGGACATAAAATGGAAATAGTCACATGAATTTGTGCTATGAAAGTAACTCTGGAAAGTAACTCTGGAAAGATTGCTATCAGAAAGTTTCTGATTTCCCCCAGATACTAAATTTCACCATGCTCCATTCTAATATGATTCATAGGCTGTGTCTCAAAATTGTCTCTGCTTCCTCTAGTAATGGCTTCAATCCTATCACATAACAGTTAAATGAAAAAGATAAAATTTTATGGGGCAATTATTCTCAAAGTCGCCTCACTCAGAACTAGTTTGTGTGACTTTTCTGCCAGGCAACTAATAATAATTATGTATAAAAGTTATATTTGGCAGAGTAGATTTAGATATGGTAAAGATTATTGATTAATATGAAGGGACTGCTTATTCCAATGGAAGTAATGAATATGTTTGTTTTGAGACCTTTTCCAGTTACACATCTGCTTCCTGGAATTACTATTAAAATATTCCTAAGGTGCTTAAGTTATTTATTTATGAATCAGGATTTCACTCTGTTGCCCAGGCTGGAGTGCAGTGGCATGATCATGGTTCACTGAAGCCTAGACCTACTGGCTCAAGTGATCCTTCCACATCAGCCTCCCAAGTAGCTGGAAATACAGGCACTTGCTCCCATACCCAGCTAACTTTTGGATTTTTTGTAAAGTTGAGGACTTGCTATATTGCCCAGGCTGAATCTTGAACTCCTTGCCCCCCAAAGTGCTGGAATTATAGGCATGGACCACCATGCCTGGCCCTTAAATTATTTTATAACTGTTATTTGATATTCAAGGTGACCCGGCAAGGTAGGGAGAAAGATTTAAGACATTCCTCTTGCTCTTTCATAATTGGAAAATTGAAGCATAAGTAAGTTCCCATTGGCTAGGCATGGTGTCTCATGCCTATAGACCCAGCACTTTGGGGGGCCAAGGTGGGAGAATCACTTGAGGCCAGGAATTCAAGACCATTCTGGGCAACATAACAATTATAATGTCTCTTGGAGCCCAGGAGGAAAGCAAACTACTTGCTATCAGTGCCATTACATTCTCTCTTTGATTTTGAAGTTCTTTAAGCAAGAGGTAGAACTTGCACTCCTTATATAACTTTTACACTCAAGCCACCACTGTTCTCCTCCTACTCAAATCTGCTGATATTTTTATGGCATCTGATGTTGGTGAATCTTACCCTCACCCTCCTAAGGTCCTTTCTTCCTCAGCCTACAAGATACCATGCTCCTTTGAGTTTTATCCCTCTGTACCCTTTACTGGTTCACTCCTCCTCTCATTGTTTAAATCCAGGTTTGATGATGTGTTCATTCATTCATTCAGCGAATGTTTATTGAGCACTTATGATGTGCCCAGCACTATGTAAAGAAGTGATCATAAAACGATGAACAAGAAGGTGGTGTCCATCTTCCTCTAGCTCACATTCTAGCAGGGGAGACAGACAGTAAGAACAACAGCAAATCAACTAATCACCAGTTGTGATAAGTGAAATTAAGGATTGTGATAAGTGCAACTAAGGAAATAAACTTTGGTGAACAAGAATAATGAGGTTTGGGTCCACGAGATCGAGACCTGTTTTTTCTTTTCTTTTCTTTTTTTTTTTTTTTTTGAGTTGGAGTCTCACTCTGTCACTCAGACTGGAGTTTAGTAGTACGATCATGGCTCACTGCAACCTCAAATTCCTGGGTCCAGGTGATCCTTCCACCTCAGCCTCCAGAACAGCTGAGGTCACAGGTGTGAGACTACATTATTTAATTTTTAATTTTTGTAGAGACTATGTTGCCTAGGCTGAGCTTGAGCCCCTGGGCTCAAGCAATCCTCTCACCTCAGCTTCCCAAAGTGCTGGGATTACAGGCATGAGTCACCACTTCTTATGAGAGCTGCTTTAAATAGTGTAGTCGGAGAAGACTTCTCTGAAAAGGTGAGACCTGCTTATGAGGAGGAGCTGCTGGGTGAAATATGGGAGGGGAAATCATCCCCAGAGAGGGAACAGGTGCAGCATCCCTGAGGAGGAACTGACAGAAGGTCATCATGGCCATGAAACAGTGAGTTAGTAGGAGACGGGCATGAGAAGTACAGTCAGAGGAACAGACAGGGCTCTGATGGTGCAGAGCACTGTAGGCTAGCTAGGGAGTTTAGACTTAATCTATGCAAATAAGAAGGCTTTGGATGCTGTTAAGTGGAAGAACAATAAGGTCACAGCACATTTTTAAAAAAATGCTTTGGCTGCTCTGTAGAGAATGGACCACAGGGGAGCAAGTCTGGAAGCAAGGAACTGGATAGGAAGCTATGGAAGATGCTGTTGGCTGGCTATCTAAAATTAATCCCTCACCTCTTTGCTCCTCCCACCATGCTGTCCGGAAGCCTAGATTTTACTTTTCCAACCTTCCTTGTAGCTAGAGTTGACCATGTAACCCAGATTTGACTTCTGGACCATAATACAAATCTGCTTGAAGGCTTCTGGAAAAAATAATATCTCCTGATAAATGGAACAGATATGAGAACTGACCAGTGCTGCCTTTCTCTCTATTGCCATGTGTCCTTGCTTTCTGCCTTTGAACTATTGATACCTGGCAGTTATTTTATGACTGCAAGGAAAAGGTCTAGAAAATTAGAGACGCAGACACAGAGCCACTAAAAAAACCCTGGAACTGTCTTGTCCAGACTTCTTGATCTAAAAACAACTAAGTTCCTTTATTATCTAAGCCACCAATAATGAAGTGCATCACTTCTGTAGCTGAAAGTATTTCTAACTAAGCTGGAGGCTCTTGTGAGGTTGGTGGCTTAGACTAGGGCGATAGTGCTCGATTACTACCGTATTTCAACTCCGATCTCTTCCCTCTCTCTTCTCTCTCTCGATTGGCAACTCTGTTTGTTTGTAGTCCATCTCCTCATATATAAACACTTCAAGAGCCTTTAGTTTTCCAGTCTCTGGTTGATTCTTTCTCCATCCAATTGTCCCATAACTATCCATTCAATATCTAAGGCTACCTTCCCGCACCCCTATTCAAGAATTGACAGTGGATCCTGAACAAGCCCAAGAGATTCAGCCTTGTATTGAAGGCATTCTATCAGATGAATCAACTCTATGAGTACAACCACATGGCCTTATTAGTCTTCAATCACACATTCCCTCCTTCAACTTCTAGTTGTAACTTTGTTCTTACTCATCTAAAAAGCATCTACGTGCCATCTGTGTTAAACACTCTTGTTAAACGCAATGCTTTCACCTGTGTTCACTAATTTAATCTTCACAACCAACTCATGAGGTAAGTTTTATTATCCTCATTTCACTTATGTGAAAACTAAGAGTTAAAGGGGTTGCCTTGTTCAAGGTTTAAAAAAACTGGTAAAAAAGGCAGAAACAGGATTTGAACCCAAGTTCTCTGATTCCAAGCCTAGTGACTGTTCTTGAGTGTTTATGCTGCACACTTTTAGTTGTCTCATTCTGTGATACTCTCTCTTTGGCATTCTGTCAACACACATCTACCTCTACTCACCTCCCTTTTCAATAACTTTCTGAAATTTACCTCATCTGGAGTCTTTGTCATGTCTCCTCAGTGCTTTGAATATGGTTGTAATTAGATCATTACAAACTGTTTTTTATGCTGGCAATATTAATTGCAATTAGTTCACTGGTCTCTGGCAATTCCATTTCTTTTTTTTTTCTTTCTTCTTTTGAGTTGGAGTCTCACTCTGTCATCCAGACTGGAGTGCAGTGGCCGCTTCCGCGATCCTTCCGCCTCAGCCTTCCAAGTAGCTGAAACTACAGGCGCGCGCTACCACGCCCGGCTAATTTTTTTTTGATTTATTGTAGAGACGAGGTCTTGCCAAGTTGCCCAGGCAGGTCTCGAACCTGCGGGCTCAGGCAATTCACTCACCTCTGCCTCCCAAAGCGCGGGATTACAGACTGAGCCACCGAGCCTGGCTCCACTTCGTTATGGTTTGTTTCTTAACTAGATTTCAGGTTTCCCAAGGACAGGAACAAGCAACATATTCTTCCTTAATTTTTGGATATTAGCTTCTCGTACTTAGAAAAATGCAGTAGGTGATTAATTGATGCTCATCTAATAAACAGGCAAATGAAAGAACAAGAACCTTGCATTAAATCTATGTATCGGGCTCCAATAATTCTCTACATTCTTTGATCTCATTCTTACTTACAGTCACAGAATCCAAGTCCTAATAAGCACAATTTCCTTGTTTTTTTACAACAAAAATTCCAGCACGTTCCCTATTTTGGTATCGTATTTGATAAGCTTTCTAATTAACATTACATTTTAAGCACTTTTAAAATGCCCCATTACATATTTGTCCAATAGTCCATGGCAGTTCAGATATGTAATTGCTATTATAGATTACCTGGTGACCATCATTAAGTAATTAGAAAGACTTAAACATGTGTAATGCTAATTAGGAAAGTTATCAACTATGGGCAGTTAAGATAATAGGGAACATGATGATGGTTTTGTTTTGGAACTGCAGTAAAAACATGGCAACAGGGAAACAAATGAATCTTTTATGAATTTAGTGCCCAAGGAAGTAAGGCACAGTTTTAACAATGGAGAATTTGGCACACCAGAAAGTGGCTTTGTGAATTGTGCCCTCTTTTTGTCACTCCATTAATAACCATCACTGACAAAATACTTCTCTGGACCGTACGGAGAGCAAAAGAGGTCAAGCCAGGAGCAAAATCCAGCCAGAGAGGTCCCCTTATCTGCTCCCTCGGAGTGTCCCCCCAGATCAGTATCACTCTATTTCCAGGCTTGCTTTCATCCTGTGATCTATTAGACCTTTACTCAACATGTTTTATTAAGTGGTGTGTTTTTTTTCCCCTTGGGAAAATGACGACTGTTTTATTAAGAATCATCCAAGATTACCCAAAATTCTTATAAAGATTGCTTGACCCTGACCATTGTTTTAAGCAGTTCTTAGAATGTTGGAGAATTGTTATAGCATAAAAGTAAGGAACATGACATGTTCTCTGAAAGAACATGACATAGTTTTGGAACGTTTCATTTTTTAAAGAATGGTAGAGAGTAGGTGTAGTAGAAGTAGTGAGGGAATAAATTAATTGTTTAAATGTCATTTCAGAAACATATGTGAAATCTTGCATGTTTATGTGCATTATTCTTAGGGGGATGACAACACTTTCATCAGAGTCTGCTCCTGGACCTTTTGGTAAGCTGGGAGATGGATAGATGCACATTACATGCCAGGCACCAAGGAACAGTACCATGTAAGAGACTTAGGATGCTCTATTGTTAGTGTTAGTAAAAAATAATCATAGCCAAAATCTAAATGATGAGACAGACATTCTAATCTCTCAGTGCCATCTTTCATAATTATATGGCAAAGGGCTATGGAGACTTTGGGGTCAGCTCAAGGTCATTTTTGTCTCTCGGGGGCCCGCCGGCGGCCTGAAGACCTCTCTTGGGTCTTGGGAGAAAAGAGGAGGGTAGATTTTTACTCCTCAACCACAGAACGTACCAAAGTCCCTTTGACTTGAGTAGTTATGACTCCTATTATAGAACCAACTGGTAGGTAGGTTCAAAGCACATCCTGCTGGAAAAGGGGTAGTTACCCTTTGATGTGATTGCGGGCTAATGTTACATCAGTGGTTCATGTGGACCCATATATATGCTTCAATTCCCCTTTTTCCTCCCTACCCAGTTATAGATGGTGACCCAAATTTTGTGTTCAGACATTTGAGCTTGCCATTCGATTTTATTCAATCTTGTCCATGAACACTGTAATTTTAGGGCCTGGGAAGTTTCTGACTTCTTTATGTATGGCACTTAGAATGAGATCAGCAAAGCAAGCAGGAATATTTTGGCAGATATTTTCTTTTTCAAGTGAAATAAGAGCATCTCCATCTGTTCCTCACCTTCCCCAAATTGAGAGTCTGTTTAGGTGTGGTGGCTTTGCCCTCCCCTATTCAAGCTGGAAGCTGTTTTCTGATTCATTCCTTCATTCTCTTAACCTGGTAAACATCTGTGGCATGTGTGCTGTGTGCATGGTGCAGTCTGTGCTGTGAAAGACCCTGAAGCCCAGTGCACTGTCCAGTCCTGGGCTGTTGGAGAGGTAGTGAATTTCATGGGAAGTTCATTAATGCTAGCACCTAACAGCAATTCAAATCAGCGTTAAGGGAGGCGTAACAAGGCTGTCTATGATCACTCCTTTGAAGAAGGCAGGACTTGAAGTAAATCTTGAAGGATGGCAGAAAAGAAGCAAGGAAGACATCTCAATCAGAGGAATTGGTGTAAGCAAAATAATTGGGTTAAGAAATGAGGGGTGTGTGCGTGTGTGTGTGTGTGTGTGTGTGTGTGTGTGTGTATAAAAGGGAGGGAGATAAACCTAGAAAGAAGGAAAGAAAGGTAAACTAGGAATAGATCATGGGAGATCTGGAATTTTATGTGTATTTAAAACTTGAACTAATAGATAATGGAAACTATTAGAGAAGTTATTTATGGGTTGAGGAAATCTGACATCTGCAACGCACTTATGATGTGCCAAGCTGTTTGCTTGGTCCTTTACTTACATAATTTGATCTCAAAACTACCTCCCCAGGAATCATCTCCATTTTCAGCTGGGAAAACAAACTTTCAAAAACATTTTGATAACACGGACTATCATGTGCTTCCGGATGAAGGTACAAAAATCAACCATAAAGTGTTCTTGCCTACAGCAGAGCTGTTATGCTGTCAAGTCTCTCGATGCTACCAATACTTTACAGAACATCAGAGAGGAGAGGAGCATGCTAAGTGATACATGAGGTACAAACAACAGGATCCAGAATGTAGGAAATTGTAGGATTAAAAAATTTAAAAAGCTTATCTTGAGAAAATTGGAAAATTTCAAGCATTCAAAAAAGAGAAAATGGTAGAATGAAGCCTCTGGATATCCATCACTCAGCATCAGCTAGTGTCAACTCATGGCCAATCTTGTTTCAACTATACTCCCTACTTCCCACCCTCCACTAATTCCCTTGAAGGAAATCCCAGTTGTCATATCTCTTCAACCACAAATATTTCCATGTATGTCTTTAAAAGATAAGTATTCTTTAAACAATAACCACAGTACTATCATCATACCTGCATTATTAATTATTCTTTAATATCAGTAGCATCAAATATCTAGTCAGTGTTCATATTCTCTTGATTGTCACATAAATTAAAGACATAATTTATTTTGTTTCAATCACAATCCAAATAAAGACTATATATTGAAAATGGCTGCTGTGTCTCTTGTCTCTTTTAATTGAAAAGCTCCTCCTCTCTTTTCTTTTTTCCCTTGAAAATTGTGTTGAAGAAGGCAGATTTTGTTCTTAGCGACTGCTGCATTCTGAACTTTGCCGATGCATCCTCCTCTTTGTTGTAAAGTGTTACCCTCTCCTTTGGTTTTCTGTAAACTGGTAGTGATAGCGGCTCGATTGGATTCCAAGTCCATCTTTTGGCAAGGTTACTTACAGGTGGTGATGCGTATTTTCATGAGGAAGCACAGAATTTCTGGTTGTATCTCATTTTATAGTTTATCTAATTTAAACAACTCTATACTCAGTTCGACGCCAAAGTCTCTGGTTCCAAACCCATGCTCTGGCCATCTCTTCCCATCAGCCTCTAAGATTAATCTGGCAGGGAAGTACAAAGTACTGGGATGGAGGCTGGGAACAGCAAGACTAATTCATCTCCACATTGATGTGCTGGACACTCCACTGGGCAGCAGACAGTTGTTTAATGACCCAGGAAGGCAGTGACAAGAGTGTGGGTGAGGATGACCGCAGATACTGTTGTCTCTCTGAGAAGGAAGGTGCAAACCACAGGGTTTGGTCATATTTTGACTTATGTAATTATGTTCAAAGGAGTCCCAGGTATTTGGTTATGCAGAAACCTCCAGGTGTCTGTGATTTTTGAATGCTCAGCTGAACTCTTGGGTTTAACAGAAGAATCAGAATTATCCAGAAGTATTAGTAGATAATCTTGGTAACTTAAAAAATGCTTTTATTTCTTGTACTGCCCCCTTTTCTTCTTTCCTTCTTTCCTTCCTTGCTTCCTTCCTTCGTTCTTTTCCTTTTTTGAGTCAGAGACTCACTCTGTTTCCCACACTGGAGTGCAGTGACACAGTCACGGCCACCAAAGCCCCAACCTGCTGGGCTCAGGAGATCTTTCCACCTCAGCCTTCCAAGTAGCTGGAACTGCAGGCACATGCCACTACACCTACCTAATTTTTTTTATTTATCATGGAGACAAGGTCTGGCCAAGTTGCCAGTCTGGCCAATGGTGGTCTCAACTCCCTGGGCTCAGGCAATCCTCTCACCTCAGCCTCCCAAAGTGCTGGGATTATAGGTGTGGGCCAGTACTGCCTCCTTTTCCAAAAAGGATTTGAGATGGAAACGTTTTTCTTTTTAAATTGCATACTTACTGGGGCTTTTTTCACATTTATTAAAACACACACATGCCCTCTATCTCAGAAATACTTACCATAGAAATTCCACCTGACAGATAAAGTCTGAAAGACTTTAAAGTCTGAAAGGAAATCAGCTAAACCATTAACTCTGTCTCTGGCAGTGGTAGGGGGAGGCAATCATGGGAGCTCACATTTAGTGCTAATCCCTATGTTTGAATTTGTTTTTTATTTTTTATTTTTATTTTTTTGAGTTGGAGTCTCTCTCTATTGCCCAGACTGGAGTGCAGTGTCCGTCCCAGCCACCGCAGCCTCAACCTGTTGGGCTCGGGCGATCCTTCCGCCTCAGCCTTCCGAGTAGCTGAAACTACAGGTGCGCACTACCACACCCGGCTAACTTTTTAAAAAAAATTTATTGTAGAGATGAGGTCTCACCAAGTTGCCCAGGCGGGTCTCGAATCTGCGGGCTCAGGCAATCCACTCACCTCAGTCTCCCAAGGCGCGGGATTACAGGCTGAACCACCGAGCCTGGCTAGCAAGACCTTTTTTCTACCAAAAACAAACAAACAAAAATCCAAGCATGGTGGCTTATACCTATAGTCCCGGCTACTCGGGAGGCTGAGGTGGGAGGATGACCTGAGCTCAGGAGGTTGAGGCTGTGGTAATCTGTGATCATGCCACTGCACTCCAGCATGGAGTGAGACCCTGATTCAAAAAAATAAAAATAAAAAATAAAAAAATAAAGTGAATTGAGTGTCTGGAAGCAACTGTATTGCAACTGCAGCCCATGAGTACTGACTGTCACCATTAGTCTCTCATGCTGGCCTCAGTTTTGGTTGATTCTATACCAGATTGACAGCGAGCATCAATAATGAAGACATTTACTCTTGTGCAAGACTGTTCTTTATGGGCTAGAATAGCAAACTTTCAAAATAATCTAAATGTTCATCAATAAGGGTCTAGTTAAATAGATTACAGTATATCCGTACAGTGGAATACTATGTAGCTCTTAAAGAAAAAGTGGCAGATTTTTATATATCCATATGGAAAAATTTCAGAAATATATCTTTTAGCTAAAAAAAAAAAAAAAAAAAAAAAAAAAAGGCAAGCCGGGCATGGTGGGAGGCTGAGGAGAAAAGATTGCCTGAGAACATGGGTTCGAGGCAAGCCTGGACAACATGGTGAGACCTCGCATCTACAATTAAAAAAAAAAATTAGCTGGGAGTTGTGGCGCATGCCTGTAGTCCCAGCTACTTGGAAGACTGAGGTGGAAGGATTGCCAGAGCCCAGCAGGTCGAGGCTGTGGGGGCCGTGAGCGTGCCATTGCACTCCTGCCTGGGTGACAGAGTGAGACTCCAACTCAAGAAAAAAACCAAGATGTTGCTCAGTGGGTTTAGTATGTGATCTTTATTGTTAAATAAACTACCAGCTAGTATTTCTGTATACTTGTATGTGCATAGCATATGAAGAAAACTAAAGAAACTAATACTGATAACGGGTTGTTTGGGGAAGGAAATTGAGAAACTAAGGTATGAGGGAGACATTTTTCCATGTGGATCCTTTTGTATGGGTGGCAGCTTTGTAGTGTGTTGATTTGGCTGGGCTGAACTACATTTCCCAGAATTCCCTTTCCTGTGTGTTTCCAGTTAGACTAGGCCCCCGAAGAGATTCCTGTGTGTGAGACCTGGAGAGTGGACATAAAGCGAGAGGCTGTTTTGTAGCTCACACACATTGTTGCTTACCTGCTGTCTGCTTTCGGTGCAGACAGCGGCCCTTGGAGACTTTTGCAGCTTTTCTGACTTCTGGGCCAACTCTGTCCTGTGTTTAGCTGTGTGATGAGGGCGCCAACTTCTCCGGCAGGACACCAAGGTTGGAGACAGCAAGAACCCTCTGGGTTCTAGCACAGACTTGTGGGTTCTGGCTTATCCTTGCTCTCCCCCACTTCACATCCATCTTTCTATGGACTTGAAACTCTGGTATTAGATGTCAAAATGATAGCCTTACAGAGACTGCCTCGCTAGCTCCTGCAATTGTATAATTGCCTTGAACAATCCCTTAAAGTGTGTCTATGTATAACAACCTTCTAATGGTTCTGCTGCTCTGAGTGAATCCTAATAGAGAATTGTTAGAGTTTTAAAAAAATTTCATGCATTACCCATTCAAATGTTTATATGTCTATGTCAAATGTGTTTGTGTGTGTGTGTGTGTGTGTATTTATTTTATTTTATTTTTTGAGTCAGCATCTCACTATGTGGCCCAAGCTGAAGTGCAGTGGCATGCTCCTGGCTCACAGTGACCTCTACCTCCTGGGCTCAGGCAATCCCTCCATCCCAGCCTCCTGAGTAGCTGGGACTGCAAGTGCCTGCCACCACACCTGGATAATTTTTTTGGAGACACAAGGGTCTCACAACGTTGCCTGTGCTAGTCTTGAACTGCTGGGCTCAAGCAATTCTTCTGCCTTAGCCTCCCAAAGTACCGGGATTACAGGCATGAGCCACCGTGCCCAGCCCATTCAAAAATTAAAGAAAAATTTAAAATAGAGATTCAGAAGTTAGAGACTGAATCCTACTATTCAGATCAAGTTAAGAGTTGAGTGAAAGCTTGGATTCAAGATAGGAAAGTTCACAGATGCTACAAAGCTGCTGGGCAAGTCACATATGGCTCGGTTAGTATACAATTAGAATCTTTTAAAAAATGATGGGCCTCCTGTTGTTATGATCTTATGATGGCCAGCCCACTTGTATCAGTTAACCATTGTGACACAACTCACCAGCAAAATGTATGGTCTTAAAACAGTAAACCATTATATTTGCTCACAGTTCTATGCACCACCAATTTGGTGGGGCTCAACAGCTTATAATGTGCTGCTGCTGGTCTCACCTAGACTCATTCAATAGTTTGGCTAGGGCTAGATTGTCTAGAATAGCCTCACTCACATGTCTGATGGTTAGTGCTGGTTGTTGGTTGAGTCATGTATTTCCAGAAGTTTAGATTGCGTGTCTTTGTAAGATACTGTGGTCCAAAAGCAGCAAGGAGGGGGTGGGTGTGTGTCAGTCTTCAATGCACAAGCACCTTTTAAGCCTCTGCTTATGTTATGTTGACTAAGGTTCCATTGGCCAAAGCAAACCGTGTGTTCAAGCATAGGGTCAATGTGGGAGGGAATTACACCAGTGTATGGATACAGGGATGTATGATTCTTTGGAATCTATTACTGTGACAATCTGCTGCATCATTCAATGACTGGTAAAAGACTTTAACGTGCTCTGTGTCATTGAGGAAAAAGGTAAATGAGTGAGATTGATGGTAAACTTCTCTAACTTGTTGTATGCTTTATGTCCCCCCGGGTACTGCCTAGCCCAGGGCCTTGCATATAACAGGTATTCAAAAACTTTTGTTAGTCTAATTAGTAAGTTCTTGACCGCCACTAGAATGGCGGGGACTTAAATGAGAACACCTGTGATTACAGTCTGAAACCTACTGATTTCCAGATGAGTTTCCAGATGGTGTAATTGCAGAAGAAGCAGTCTTGGATTCTGTTTTCAGGTTTATATGATTCTGGTGAGGTCATTGTGTTAGCCTGTACCCCAATCTTTGTGCCTGGAAATTTTGAACAAATAATATAACCCTTATAATCCATTTGCCTGTCTGAATGGAATCCATCTGCCTTTCTGGTTTTATTCCTCAGCTTTGGTACCTTATCACAAATTTTTAATGCCTCAAAAATGATAAAGTATAAGGGTCAGCTTATAAAGTACTCCTAGAACAACTTGCTCAGTTTCTAAAAATACTTTCTAAAGTGTTACAAGCAAATAGTTTAAGATCACAAATAGTATTAAAGAGGTTTGTATTAAGAAACAATGACTCTCTTTTCTTCCATTCCTTCACAGAGGAAACTACTTTCAGTCCCTTATGCTCTCTAACCTGGTAATTACAATATATTTCTATATTTTATATTTACCTTATAAACATTGTATCATTGGTTATGCTTTCTTATCCAGCTTGTCAATCTCTGCCTTTTATTTGGAGTGTTTAGTCTATTTACATTTAATGTAATTATTGATTTGGTTGAATTTAAGGCTAGCATCTTGTTGTTTTCAATTGTCCCATTTATCCATTTTTAAAATTGTTTTCCTTCTATCTTGACTTCTTCTAGAATAATCAGGTATATTTTAAAAATTCTAATTAAAAATTTAGCTGAATGTGGTGGTACATGCCTGTAGTCCCAGCTACTCAGTAGGCTGAGGTGGAAGAATCAGCTGAGCCCAGGAGGTCAAGGCTATAGTGAGCCATGGTTATGCCACAGCACTCCAGCTTGGATGACAGAGTGAGTCCCTGACTCAAAAAATTAATAAAATGAAATGAAATAAAATTCCATTTTTGTGTTCTCTGTTAAATTTTTAGCTACATACTTTTTTTTTAGTGGCTGTTATGCATCCTTAACTTATCACAGTCTACCTTGAATCAATATTGTACCACTTTATGTATAATGTAAGAATCTTATAATAGTGGTAGATTTCCATTTCCTGCCTCCCAATCCTTCGCTATTTACTATACATTTACTACATATAATGACATATGTTTTATTCTACATATGCTACAAACTCACAATTGTTATTTCTGTATTCAATAGCCAATGGTATTTTTTTTTTTTTGAGTTGGAGTCTCGTTCTTTCGCCCAGGCTGGAGTGCAGTAGCATGCTGGTGGCCACCGCAGCCTCGACCTGCTGGGCTCAGCAATCCTTCTGCCTCAGCCTTCCAAGTGGCTAGAACTACAGGCACGAGCCACCATGCCTGGCTAATTTTTGATTTATTGTAGAGATGAGATCTCACCAAGTTGCCCAGGCTGGTCTTGAACCCATAGGCTCAGGCAATCCTCTCATTTCAGCCTCCCAAAGTTCTGGGATTAGAGGCGTGAACCACCGCGCCCTGCTGCCAATTGTATTTTAAATAAATTTTAAAATAATGGAAAAATCAGCATTTTACATTTATTCAAACAAAAGTCTTATATATTTACAATTGCCACAGTTCTTCATTCCTCTGTCTGAATCTGTTTTCACCTGGCATCATTTCTTTTCAATGTGAAGAACTTTTTATATTTTTTGTAGTGTTGAGTCTTCTGGTCATTAATTCTTTTAGATTTTGTTTGTATGAAAATATTTGATCTATATTTTAATTTTTTAATTTTTTATTTTTTGAGTTGGAGTCTCACTCTGTTGCCCAGGTTGGAGTGCAGTGGTACACTCATGGCCACCACAGCCTTGACCTACTAGCCTCAGGCAATCCTTCCACCTCAGCCTTCCAAGCAGCTGGAACTACAGGTATGTGCCACCATGGCTGACTAATTTCTTCATTTATTGTAGAGATGAGGTCTCGCCAAGTTGCCCAGGCTGGTCTTGAACCCATAGTCTCAGACAATCCTCTCACCTCGGCCTCCCAAAGTGCTGGGATTATAGGCATGAGCCACCGTGCCCGGCCTTGACCTATATTTTTAAAGAATATATTTACTGGATATGAAATTCTGGGTTGTTTAGTTTTGTCTTTTAGCACTTTATGCCATTCCATTGTATTCTGGCTCATCTTATTTCTTATAAGAAATTATTGTTTCTTTGTTATCAGGTATCATTTTCCCCTTTCACCCCATTTACTTTTAAGATTTTCTCCTTATCTTCAGTTTTCAGCAAGTTGATCATGATGTGCTTAGGTGTAATTTTCTTTCTTTTTATCCTGGTTGGGGTTTATAGAGGTTCCTGGATATGTAGGCTGACATTTTTCATCAAATTTGGAAAATTTTTGGCCATCCCATATTCAATTTTATTTCTTCTATTCTTTATTCTATAGCCAGGGTGCCAATCAGTTGTACATTAAATCACTTGATATTGTCACATGAACTTTGTTCATGCTTTTTCATTTTTTTCTCTGTTTTGTATGGATAATTTTACTGAACTATCACTCAGTCAATAATGCCTAAATTCTGTAGTTTAAAATATGCTAGTAACACATCCAGTGAAGTTTCCATTTCAGATTTACTCTCAATTTATTTTCAGTTCTAGAATTTCTGTTTGGTTATTTTTTATAGTTTTTATTTTTCTTTGCAGTGATTTCATCCATCTGTTCACTTATTATGTCAATCTTTTTATTTATAATCTTTAAACATATTTATGACAACTGTTTTTAAAGGACTTGCTTGCTAATTTCAGCATCTATGTCATTTATAAGTTTGTTTCTCTAGACTTTCCCCCCCATGTTATATGTCGCACTTTCTGCCTCTTCACATATCTAATAATTTTTGACGATTCATTGGACATTACAAACTCTGTTGAGAATCTTTTCTTTTAAAGTGCATTGGTTTTTGTTCTGGAAGGAAGTTATTTTTTTCTGGTAGATTAGTGTGATCATACTAAGGCTTACCTTGAGTTTTTGTTAGGATAGGTCTAGCCAAACCTTTACTCTAAGGCTGGTATAGCCATTTTTCCTAGTGGCTTTCTGGAGTCTCAAATGAACACTTTGGATTTCAGTGAAACACCTCCAGTCTGGCTGATTGGAACTTCAATTCTTCCAGTACTGTCCATTTTTCAGAATTTCTCTACTTAGCTCACACATTCCCAGAACTGTTCTCTGCTATTACTTGCAAAATCTTGCCCTCTGCGTATACGACTTTATATTCAGCTGAAGATGCAAGAAGACCCTGGTGCAGATTTATGGAGCCTCTCCTCCGCACACTTCCTCTGAATTGTACTTTCAGGCAAATTCTAACTGCTACCTCAGCAGTTCTGAACTCCAATCTGTTTCCTTCACCCAGAAAGATGGTTGCTTTCTGTATGGCTCCACTTCCCTTTGCCTTGATTTGGGAAGAATTCCCTGGCAGAAAATGGGGATGAATATGGTGCTCACCTTGTGTATTTCCCTTCTCTCAAGGACCATATCCTTGCGCTATTGTCTGTCTGATGCCTAAAAAGTTATATCATATTTTTTTTTATTTGTATAGTTTTATCTATAGAGTAAGTCTAAAGCTTATTATCCAATTATGACAGAACTGGAAGTCTGTCTTCTATATTTATATATCTAAATAATACGGATAGCCTTGATTCATCAATTTTAGATATTAGCTATTGGCTTTCTATTATGAAATGATAGCTCATTTAAACTCTTCATTATTCCCGTAATATAATTATATATTCTGATTATAGTCATTTTCAGATTTTTGTTATGACATTTGTAAACTCTATTCACTGCAAAACAAAGTTGTGCACTCTGATCACATTTCCTTTCCTGTTCAACTGTTGTTTTTCTTGGAGTTAATCTCTGGTTGGTTTATTTTATCTGCTTAGTTTTTGGAAAATGTCTAAGTTTTCCCTCACCTTCCAATAGCTCTCTTACTTCATTTTTTTTTTTTTTTTTTTTTAGTTGGAGTCTCATTCTGTCGCCCAGACTGGAGTGCAGTGGCCACTCCCAGCCACGGCAGCCTCGACCTGCTGGGCTCCGGCCATCCTTCCGCCTCAGCCTTCTGCGTAGCTGGAATTACAGGCATGCACTACCACACTCGGCTGATTTTTTTTTTTTCTTTTGATTTATTGTAGAGATGAGGTCTCGCCAAGTTGCCCAGGCAGGTCTTAAACCCGTGGGCTCAGGCAATCCACTCTCCTCAGTCTCCCAAAGCGCGGGATTACAGGTTAAGCCACCAAACCCGGCGTAGCTCTCTTACTTTTAAGTGTGCCGCCCAATGTTTTCCACTAGAGTCTTTGTCTTTCTGCTTCAGTCTGAAATGGCGACTCAGTTGGCCTGTGGTTTTGCAGCTGATGTCATGGAACACCCCATCACTCTCATCCTGAGACTTTCCTTCCTTCTCTTCTCTGCTGGAGTCCCAGCTTGCTGGATCCATCTTGCACTCTCTTTTGATTTCCTTCTTCATATTTGTGGAACATACACTCCAGTACCTGGGTGCATAGGAAGTACATTTTTTGTTTGTTTGTTTGTTTGTTTAAACATCTAAAGTATGCCTTGCCGGGTGTGGTGGCTCAAGCCTGTAATCCCAGCACTTTGGGGGGCCGAGGCAAGAGGATTGCCTGAGCCTAGGGGTTCGAGACCAGTCTGGGCAACTTGGCAAGATCAAAAAAAAATAAATAAAAGAAAGTAAGCCTTTATTTTACTCTCACAGTTGATTAACAGTTGACTGTAAATTAAATTCTTGGTAAAATAATTTATACTCGGAATTTTGAGGATATTATGTTATTGTCCTCTAGCATCCAATGATGCTGTTGAAAATTTAATTACATTCTCACACATAATCTCTTTTTTTTTTTTTTTTGAGTCTGTCACCCAGGCTGGAGTGCAGTGGCACCCTCCTGGCCACCGCAACCTCGACCTGCTGGGCTCAGGCGATCCTTCCGCCTCAGCCTTCCAAGCAGCTGGAACTACAGGTGCGTGCTACCATGCCCAGCTAATTGTTTTTTTTTGATTTATTGTAGTGACAAGTTCTCACCATGTTGCCCAGGCTAGTCTCGAACCCGCGGTCTCAGGCAATCTTCTCGCCTCGGCCTCCCAAAATACTGAGATTACAGGCTTGAGCCACCGTGTCCGGCCATGCTCTCTTAAATATTAATATTTTCTTACTGGAAGTTTTAAGAGTCTTTTGTTCATTTATTTGTAAAATTTGATGATGTGGATTTTTCTTTATTCTTCATGCTTGGTACTAGATTTTTTTTATTACAGGGGCTCATGTGCTTCAAATTTTCTTTGTTGGTTTGCTTGTTTGTTTCTTAGTCGAGTCTTACTCTGTCACTCAGGCTGTGTACTACAAGTGATCTTTCCATCTTAGCATCCCAAGTAGCTGGGACTACAGGCACATGCCACTATACCTGGCTAATTTTTTTATTTATTTGTAGATACAAGGTCTCCCTATGTTGCCCAGGCTAGTTTCAAACTTCTGGGCTCAAGCAATCCTCCTGCTTCGGCCTCCCAAAGTGCTGGAATTACAGGCCTGAGCCATTGCACTTGGCCCAAATTTTCTCATGTTATTTTTTTGATACTTTTCTCCCTTCCATTAAAAAAACCTCTATTTTGGAAATTCCTTGTGTTTGGGAGTAGAACCTCCTGAATAGAGCTTCTTTTGTTTGATTTCCTCAGAGAATACATCTCTACTTATTACACAGAATTATGGGGTAGGGGAATGGTGATGGTGAGTAGTATTTTCCTGACTGCAGTGTAGAGGTGGGGACTTGATTACTTTTTGTTTTTATTTTTTTTTTTGAGTTAGAGTCTCACTGTCACCCAGACTGGAGTGCAGTGGCCGCTCCCGGCCACCGCAGCCCCAACCTGCTGGGCTCCAGCGATCCTTCCGCCTCAGCCTTCCGAGTAGCTGGAACTGAAGGCGCACGCTACCATGCCTGGCTAATTTTTGATTTATTGTAGAGATGAGGTCTCGCCAAGTTGCCCAGGCGGGTCATGAACCCGCGGGCTCAGGCAATCCACTCACCTCAGCCTCCCAAAGGCGTGGGATTACAGGCTGAGCCACCGAGCCTGGCTATTTTTATTTTTGAGTCAAGGTCTCACTCTGTTGCCCAGGTTGGAGTGCAGTGGTACCGTTAAGGCTCACTGCAACCTCGACCTCCTGGGCTCAGGTGATCCTTCTGCCTCAGCCTCCTGGTAGCTGAGACTACAGATGCTTACCACCATGCCCAGCTAATTTTTTGAATTTTTGTGGAGACGGGGTTCTCACTATGTTGCCCGGGCTGGTCTCGAACTCCTGGTCTCAAGAAATTCTCCCGCTTTGACTTCCCAAAGTGGTCTCTCAGCATGCTTCCAGGCATGAGACCTCACTCTTGGCCGCCACTCGATTGCTTCTTACAGAAACTTTCAAATAACACTTCTGTTTTTAGCACCACTCTCTTACACAGTAAGTCCCCTACATACGAACCTTCAAGTTGCAAACTTTCGACAATGCTAACATGTGTTTGCATTATTTGAGGAGGCACTGTTAGTTTTTTTTTTTTTTTTTTTTAAATGGAGTCTAAATCTTTCAATAAGGCTGGAGTGCAGTGGCATGTCACAGCCACAACAGCCACGACCAGCTGGGCTCAGGTGGTCCTTATGCCAAAGCCTCCCAAGTAGCTGGAACTATAG
>CAUYQG010014284.1:0-10276 GCA_963574415.1 Tarsius wallacei | reverse complement strand
AACATGCTGAAGAGAAAAAATAAACAGCCCCATTAAAAAGTGGGCAAAAGACATGAACAGACACTTCTCAAAAGACAACACATGGGCAGCCAACAGACACATGAAAAAGTGCTCAACCTCACTAATCATCAGAGAAATGCCACATACAAAAATGAAATACTTCAACATCTTTCTAACCAGAGAAGTGAAAGACCCTTACGAAAACTACAAAACACTGCTCAAAGAAATCCAAGAAGACACAAACAAATGGAAAAATATTCCATGTTCATGGATAGGAAGAATCAAAATTGTTAAGATGTCCATCCTACCAAAAGCAATCTACAGATTCAATGCATTACTCATTAAATTACCAACATCATTCTTCTCAGACCTGGAAATGACAACACAGAGATTCATATGGAAACATAAACGACCATGAATAGCCAAAACAATCCTCAGCAAAAAAACAAAGCAGGAATATCACACTTCCAGACTTTAAACTTTACTATAAGTCTACAATAATCAAAACAGCCTGGTATTGGTACAAGAACAGGCATATAGACCAATGGAACAGGATAGAATTTCTCAACCAACTCATCTTTGACAAAGCCTCCACCACCAACCACTGGGGAGAGGAGAACCTATTCAATAAGTGGTGCTGGGAAAACTAGCTGGCCACATGCAGAATATTGAAACAGGACCCCTACCTATCATTATACACAAAAATCAACTCTAAATGGATCAAATATATAAACTATGATATCTTTATTAGGTATGTGGCATGTTCATTTGTTCCCAGCTTTGATCCATTGAAAGGATCCAAGAAGCTAGTTCCCAGCTTTCACTTTTTTGATTGTACAGTATATTAACTCTCTAGGACAGTTCCACGTTCATATTTTTGATTTTGCATTTTTCTTAATGCTACAAGGATAATTCTGCTTTTAAAGTACATTCTACCACATATAAATCAGGAAAATCACCTATTATAAACATACTTTTTCTATTAGCACATAAAACAGTATTGTAGTCCCATAAGAATATTTCTCAGCTTTGATCTTCTTAAACATAATTGTGGGTTTTGATTGTACTTGGAATTAACAAGGAACAGAAAAAGGTACATGATTTAGTTGTTGCTTTATAAAATAAAAAGTGAATAAAATGTAATCAGCTTTTTGTTTTTGAATGTAATAGATCAAACCTTCTGTTGGTATGTAAATTTGCTACATGACCATGCTTTTCGATCATCTCTGAACAAGTAACATCTTAATTGGAATGTGATATCCATATATATTGGAATTTTAAAGATTGCTTCCAAAGATTCAGCTATATAGAGTGTGTGCCTAATACTTATTTGCTAACTTGAAAATAATTCAGTAGTGGCTAGTGCTGGTGTATTGACCTGAAAAACTGGTTAAATTTTCAAGAATTTGTAAGCCAGCTGTAAAATACAGCTGTTATTTTAAAAAATATAAACTTATAAGTAGATACATATATTAAAAACAAAGGTAATGTGTACTTAAAAATTTACTGGTTTCTGGTTTGTAAATATTTTACTTTTCTGTTACCTGTGCTCTTAAGGTTGTTGGTGTCTTTAGTGTTTCCATAGTGAAAATACTGTATGCTATTGCCTATCTCTTCCAGCCTCTGGATTCAATGAGGTCATGTTATAGGTTTGAAATTGGTCATAGCAGGAGTATTGACACCATGGAAATGGATAAAAGCTAAAAGCTAATATCAGGGCTTTTTTTTTGGTTGGAGAACTGGTTGTTAAACATTTACTAGCACACCACTGGGAGCAGTATTCTTTATTTCAATGAATGCCTACTGTGTGCTAGCTACTCTTTACAAGTGCTTTGAATACATCTTTATTTAGTTTCCTCAAGAATTATTTGAGATGTATTTATTTTCTTAATTTTATAGATGAGAAAAGTAAGATCAAATAACGAAGACCACAAAACAGCTGTTTTCTTATACAGCTGGAATTTTAACCCAGGTCTCTCATGTTCTGAAGTCCTTACCCTTCTCTTTATAGTATGTGATCTCAAGCTTTGGAATAAGTTTTTTATTTTTATTTTTTTTAAGGGACAGTGCCTCACTTTGTTGCCCAGGCTGGAGTGCAGTGGCTATTCATAGGCACAATTATTGCACACTACAGCCTCGCTTTCCTGGGCTCAAGCGGTCCTCCAACTTCAGCCTCCTTAGTCGTAGAAACGACAGATGTGTACCATTGCACCTAGCTCTTAAAGATTTTTGAGGCAGCCAGTGAAATAATGAAAGTTACTTTTTTGTTTGTTTATTTGTGTTTTTGAGTTGGAATCTCACTCCGTCACCCAGGCTGGAGTGTAGTAGCATGTTCATGGCCACTGCAGCCTCCATCTGCTGGGCTCAGAAGATGCTTCTGCCGCAGCCTTCCAAGTAGCTGGAACTACAGGCATGCACCACCACGCCTGGCTAATTTTTCTTGATTTATCATAGAGATGAGGTCTCACCAAGTTGCCCAGGCTGGTCTCGAACCTGTGGGCTCAGGTAATCCTCTCGCCTCAACCTCCCAAAGTGCTGGGATTATAGACGTGAGCCACCACGTCCAGCTGGAATAAGTTTTATAGAAGAGAGATCATTTGAGATGAGCCTTAAGTTATGTGCAAAATCGTCTTAGAGTATTTATGTTGGAAGAATATTTCAAGCGTTGGGAACAATTTGAACAAATGTTCACAGATACTAACATGCATTTCATGTTCCAGAAATGACAAATAGTAGATTTAGTAGCAGAGAATCTATATGAGAGTAAAGTTAAGAGAAGTAAAGCCCAAAAAGTCAATTGGACCCTATTGGGAAGGACCTTATATGAATCTTAGAAAAAAAGAATAAAAGAGGTTGTTTTTATTTTTAAATGACATAATTATTCAAAAGATTTTGGGGAATACTAATTTTGGGTGTCTAAATTTAATTTTAATTTCAGTTTAAAGCATGTGTGGTTTTTGTCCAGGGAGATGACATGGAATTTTTGATTTGGAACCTTATTCTGCCAATTTGTGTGTTGGCTATTAATTTTCTGTACTATGAATAATGGCTAGTGAATGATGTTTCTTCTAGAATTCTTCTAGAATTTCGTAGGAAGAAATGAATAAATAATAGCAATGTTTGTACATCTTTTGTCAATTGAGTATTCTTATTGCCTACTTGGTTGCATAAAGTGGTATTGGTCTATCATATTTCTAATTTTCAGGACATCCGTTTCCTATTTAAACTCACAAACTAGAGTTATATATATAGTTCTACTGCTGCAATTTTTCTGCTGTGTCTGCCTTATGAATCATTTATTCCCTCTGCCCTAGAGTCTTCTTTTCAGTGTCCTCTGCCTTTTAATGTTCCACAGGATGCTTCTCTTGAGTCCTCTTGCTACTCTTAACAGTTAATGCCATCCACATTCCTATAATGATAATTTCCAGATTTACGTCTTCAGCCTAGAGCTCTACACTTACTTTTTGAAATTCCTAATGTACCTCACATTCTCAAATTCAGAGTGTCTGCAACTGAACTCATTCTCTGACCTTTCTAAGGCCAACACACCTCCTCCTTTTTGCCACTTTGGTGAGTGACATGTTCATCTTTTCAGTTGCAAAAGCCACAAACTGGAGGGCAGTGAGGAGAGATACGTCATTCTAGATTCCTTTTCCATCCCTCACAACCTAGACACCGTGTTAAGTCTCTTATTGCTATTTCCTTAATATCTCTTGAGTCTACCTTTTTCCATTCCCACAACTTCAGTTCCAATCTTTATGATTTTTTGTCTAGATTATAAAATAGCCTTCCAAATAGTTTTTCTACCTTCAATCTGTTCTTTTTTCTTTTAGTCTAACCTCTCACCAGGCTGTTTTCTAAAATATAGTTGACCTTCCATATCCATGGGTTTCTTAGCCATAGATTCAAACCAATCTCAGATTGAAAATATTTGAGGGGAAAAAAAACATTAAAAAATAATACAATGATGAAAAAAACAATACAAAGAAAAATAATATAGTACAACAATTACATCATAGCATGTACATTGTATTAGGTATTACAAGTAATCTAGTGATTATTTAAAGTATGCAGGAGGATGTGCATAGGTTATATCCAAATACTATACCATTTTATATAAGGACCCTGAGCATCTGCGGATTTCGTATCCACAGAGTTGGGGGAGGGGGTTTCCTGGAGCCAGTCCCCTACAGATACCAAGGGACGACTATAAATTGTTCAGGCTCTTCTTATCCTTTTTAGGTTTTAGTTTCTTTGTTTTTCTCTCCTCTTCTTTTTTTCTCTCCTTCTCTTTTCCTGCCTTGTAATTTATTCTTTGATTATTTGGATATTTTTTAGAATTTCAGTGTCATTTTCCTGATTGCTTTTTAGCTATACTTCTTTGTACTATACTTTTAGTGGTTGCCATAAGGATTACAATATGTATTCTAAACTTTTTGGATTCCACTTACAAGTAATAATGTACTATTTTACTTGAAATATACAAATGGTTCAACCTTTTAGGTCTGTATTTCTCTTACCTTCCCCCTTGTTCTTTGATGTAATTGCTGTATATTACGTATAGATACATTATGTGCCCAGAAGAGAATGTTATAAAATTTACTTCAAGCAGTTAAACTAGACTTATAAAGAAATTGAAAGGAAAAGGCAAAAAGAAAAAAAACATTTTTTTTTTGTATTTAACCAGATATTTACCATTTCAGTTCCCCTTTGTTCTTTTCTGAAGATTCGTGTTTATGTCTGGTTTTATTTCTCTTCAGTCTGAAGAACTATCTTTAGCATTTCTTGTAATGCAGGTCTACTGATGATGAATTATTTTAGTTTCATCTAAAAATATCTTTATTTCTCATTTATTCTTGAAACATTTCACTGGATATAGAATTCTGAGTTGATAGTTTTCTTCTTTCAGCACTTAAAAAATGTTTTAAAAATTTTATTTATTTTATTTTAAATATGTGTGGTATAATTCAGGGTTAGGTCCATAAGTGGTCATTGTATAGGTAAAGTTTGGGCCTCCCATTGATCCTCACTTCACCTAATTTGGGATCAGGTACCCTTATTAGTGTTATGTGCCCGCCCCCCTTCCATGGCAGTGGCCCACTACTGCCAATCCCTTTCATGTAGTATTATGATAAATGTTCAGGACCCACTTATGAGTGAGAACATGTGGTACTCAGTTCTTTGTTTCTGTGGTAGATCACTGAGGATCCAAGTTGCTGTGAATTCCATAATTTTTCCTCCTTTATAGCTGTGTAATATTTCATCATGTGTATGTACCACTTTTTTTTTTTTATCCAGTCCATTTTGGATGGACAGCACGGTTGGTTCCATGTTTTTGCTATAGTGCTGCAATAAACATGCGTGTGCAGGTTATCTTTTTTGTAAAATGATTTTGAGTTCCTCTAGGAATATTCCCAGAAGGAGGATTGCTAGATCATATGGAAGGTCGATTTTTAGCTCTTATAGAAATTGCCACAGTTTTTCACAGAGGTTGTGCTAGTTTACACTCCAACCAACAGTATAGAAGTGTTCCCTTTTCTCCGCATCCTCTTCAGCATCTGTTGTTTTCTGAGTTATTAATGATGGCCATCCTGACTGGAGTTAGGTAACATCTCAGTGTGGTTTTGATTTGCATTTCTTTGATGATTACTGAGGCTGAGCATTTTTGTCATGTATTTGTAGGCTGCTTGTATGTCTTCTTTGAGAAGTATCTATTCATATCTTTTGCCCACTTTTTAATAAAGCTGTTTGTTTTTTTCCTTTTGGCACACTTGAGTTTCTTGTAGATCCTGTTTAAGCCTTTGTCAGGTATACAGTTGGTAAATATTTTTTTGCCCATTCTGTTAGCTGTCTCCCCACTGTCTTAATGGTTTCTTTTGCTTTATAGAAACTTTTCAGTTTGATGAGGTCCCACTTGTTTATCTTATCTCTTATGGCATGGACATCTGGGGTTTTGATCAGGAATTGGTTGCCTGTTTCAGTTTCTTTAAGGGTGCCTCCTGCATTTTTAAAGATTCTTATAGTGTGAGGTTTTATGTGTAGGTCTTTGATCCATTTAGAGTTGGTTTTTGTGTGTGGTGACAGGTCTGGGGGGGCTGTTTCATTCTTCTACATGCAGCACTTTAAAAATGTTTTATTCAGGGTACCTGATCTCAAACCAGGCAAAGTGGGAACCAAGGATAGACTCAAACTTTACCTGTTGTACAATGACTACTTGTATACCTAATCCTGAATTGTACCCCACATCTTTAAAATAAAATACATTTTTAAAAGTGTTGCATTCACTTCTGTCCTTTAAATTCTGATGAGAAGTCAGCCGTTAATTGAATTGTTGTTCCCTGATAGCAATATTTGTTTTTCTCTTACTGGTTTCAAGGTTGGCTCTTTATCTTTGGCTTTAAATAGTTCAACTGTGATGTGTCTCGACATGGACTTCTTTGTGCTTATTCTGCATCATTTTCACTTAGCATTTTGTATCTGCAAATTTTTGTCTCTCATCAAATTTGGGAAATTTTGGGCCATTGAATCTTCACTTGTTTTCTCTGTTCTATTTCTGTCTTTTTTCCTTCTATTTTATTTATACATATGTTGGGTCAGTTAATATCATCTTATTGGTTCCTAAAGCTCTTTTTTTCCAATCTTCTTTTTTTTTTCAATGTGTTTTTTACATTGGGTAATGTATTTTTATTTAGTTTAGGTTCATTTACTCTTTGTTATCTTCATTTGGCTGTTAAGTCCAACCAGTGATTAAATTGTGCTTTTCAATTCTAGAATTTTCATTTAGTTCATTTTTATTGCTTGTATTTCTATACTGAGATTTTCTATTTTTTTGCCAAGATTTCATTCATCAAAAACATTTTACTTAAGATCAGCTATATTAGCTTTGCAAAATTCTTGTCTGTTATTTCCACTGTCTAGTTAATCTCAGATTCTAGATTAATTTCTTCTTCTGTGAATTTTTTTTATTGCTTCATTGTATTTTTGGATTGCATTCTGAACATTGAAGTGTGGAGATTCTAGATTCTTTCTTTTTTCCCCAATAAGCATTATTTCCTTTGTTTTAGAAGGTAATTTTCTTAGCTGAGCCTGCATTTCAAACTCTGTTTCTTGATGACAACTTTCATCTCATTTAGGATCATTTGTCTTTAGATGAGCTCCTTTGAGTCTGTTCTGCCCAAGTGCATTAGTCAGAGGTGTGGGTAGACACAGTCTAGGATCCCCTTTCTGGATCTTTCCTTTTCAGGATTCCGTATTCCTGTCATTTTGTTTTTCAACTTAACTTTCCCCCAGCTAAGAAAGACTGCAACTTTCCTTCTGGGTGCCCAGGTCACTGTGGGGTGCATAGCATGGATAGCATTTAGTGCTAAGCTAACATCCAGAAAGTAGAAACTTACTAACATAGCTCTCTGTCTCTGTCCTCCAAGTGAGCATGCATTCTGTACCACAGTTTCTGCTTTTCTTTACTTTCTAGTACCCTCAGGTAATTGCTTTTTAAATTGTGTCCAAATTTTATAGTTGCTTTCTGTGCAGGAGTGGGGAGGTTCAGTAGGGTCTTAGTCCATCAGTCTGAGAAGCAGACACCTGTCTTCTTTTTACCTGTCCTTCCTCAGAAACCTCCTGTTATGGTTCTTCTTGTACCTTACGTACCATTCATAAGTTTTTCTGCTAGTTCCTCTTCATTTCCCCACGTCTCAGATTTTGGGGTGTCTCAGTGCAATATTTAGACCTCCCATTTTTTAAATCTATACTCACTTTCTAGGGCAAGAGTCAGGCCAAATCCATTCCTGTTCATTTACATATTGTCTACGACTGCTTTGGGGCTACAGCAGCAAAGTTGAATAATTGTAAGAGAGCTCTTATGGCCAACAGAGCCCTAGATGTTGACTGTTTGCCCCTTCATAGAAAAAAATGTTCACCTATTCTAGGTGATCTCATTCAGTCAAAGAAATTTAAATGTTCTATACAATGATGTTTTGTAAATTTCTTATTTCCAGCTTCAAGCTTTTCTCAGAATTTCAGGCTTATAGATCCAGTAACCTGCCTACCCTCTCCACCGGGAAGTGTAATGGGCTTGTAAACCTGATTATGTCCTAAACTAAACTCATGATATTCCCCCTCCATTGTGTTCCTTCCCAATCTTCCCCAGATTTATTAATGGTTATTCCATCTTTCCAGTTATTCAGCCAAAACTCTTGAGAGTTATCCTTGACCTCCCTTTTTCGTATGCCACATCTGTCTGTAAGGAATTCCTATTGGCTTTACCTTCAGGATATACCTGGAGTCTGACCACTTCTGACATCCTCAGCCACTGTTACCCTAATTTACATCACCATCATCTCTTGACTCGATTATTCCAGTAGCCTCCTAATTATTCCCCTTGCTTCTGCCTTTGCTTGATTATTACTTAATTCAACACAGCAGCAAAATAACAATCCTTTCTAAATGTAAGTCAAATTGATTCCACTGTTTATCTCTCAGGTGGCTTCTCATCTCACTCAGAATAAAATCTATGGTTCTTAATGATGTTCTCTAAAGCCACACATGTTTTGCCACTGACTGCCTCTCTGCCATTTCCTACTGTTCTCCCCTTGTTCTTTCCCCTCAAGCCACATAGCCTTCTTGTCATTCATTGAAAAGTTGAACATGAACCCTGCTCCTGGCATTTCTACTTACTATTCCCTCTGCCTGTAAGACTGTATCCCCAGATATCTCTATGACTCCTTGGTCTCATATAAATTTGTTTACATCTTCTGAGGTTTTCTGTAACCACTCAGCTAAAACAGCACAAGTCTGAATGCATATACATATACCTGTACCTTAACATTTATGACTGTATAACATGTATATTTATTTGTTTGTTTTCCCCAACTAGAACGTAAGCTCTATGAGGGTAGGGAGTTTTGTTTGTTTATTACTATATTCTGCGTGTCTGAAATAATGTACCAAGCAGATTATAGAACTCAACAAATTAGTTTAACTGATGAATATATGAATGAGCAATCACCATTTCAGCCAAATTTCTTTGCTTGCAATTTCCAGGATATAGTAGACTTTTTTTCCACTCTGCTCCTTGTGTTCTTCCCTCTATTGAGGCTCTCTCCATCACTGTGTCCCTATTTTTCATCCTTCAAAATTCAGCTTAAATGTCACTTCTGATAAGATTTTCCTCTTAGTGCTCACCACATTATTAAGTGCTACCCTCATAGCACTCATCGTACTTTTTTTTTTAATGCCAAGATTTTACTCTGTCACTTAGGCCAGAGTGCAGTGGCATGATCTCCTGGGCTCAAGGAAACCTTCCACTTCAGCCTCCTGAATAGCTGGGACTACAGATGCATCACCATGCTTGGCTACTTTTTTTTTAAATTTTTTTAGAGATGAGGTCTTGCTATGTTGCCCAGGCTGGTCTCAGACTTCTGGCCTTCTAAGTTGCTGGAATTACAGGCATGAGCCACCACTTCGAGTTCTACCACACTGTAGTATAATCATTTTTTTATCTGCCAATACACTTTAAGCTCCTGGAAGGCTAATAACCAGTTAATATTTTTCTTTTTTATTCCAAATATATTGCACAGGAGATAGTAGGCACATAGTAAATAACTTTTGTATCACCAGCTGTTTTTAGGAGGAGTAAAGTAAGAACATAATCTTGCAATTTGAAAAGATGATGGTTATTTAGATAGCTAGATCTTAGTCTTTTTGGTTGGATTAGAGACCAAATACTAGTGTTTGTACATCTCTTATTTGCAAGGAACAGAAACTTAACCCCAATAGCCACAAATAGTCTGCATCTGGTGTGAGATTGTATTGAGAGTGAGGTAAACAAGAATCTCAAAAGAACCCAAGGTGCCAAGACCATCCAATGGAGAACAGACAGTCTCTTCAACAAATGGTGCTGGAAAAACTGGATATCCACATGCAAAAGAGTGATGATGGAGTCTTGCCTTACACCATATGCAAATTAACTCAGAATGGATCAAAGTCTTAAAAATGGAGACCTAAAACTGTAAAACTCTAAGAAGAAAACATAGTGGAAAAGCTTCATGACATTGGATTTGGCAAGGATTTCCCAGATATGAAACCAAAGCATGGGCAACAACAGTAAAAACAGACAGATTACATCAAAATGAAAAACTTCTTTGCATCAAAGGATACACCAGAGCAAAAAGGCAACTTACAGAATGGGATAAAATATTTGCAAACCTTATATCTAATAAGGAGTTAATATCTAAAGAACTTCTATAACTCAACAACGACAACCAAAAAACCCCAGATA
>CAUYQG010014275.1:0-60225 GCA_963574415.1 Tarsius wallacei | reverse complement strand
TACGTTACCATGCCTGGCTTATTTTTTTGATTTATTGTAGAGATGAGGTCTTGCCAAGTTGCCCAGGCGGGTCTCGAACCCACGGGCTCAGGCAATCCACTCACCTCAGCCTCCCAAAGGGGCGGGATTACAGGCTGAGCCACCGAGCCTGGCTCAGAGCCCTCATTAATGGGATTAGTGCCCTTATAAAGAGACCCTAGAGAGCTAGCTAGCTCTCATATCATGTGTGAACACAGCTAGAGAGTGCCATTTATGAACCAGAAAGCGGGTTCTCATCAGACACCAAATCTGCTAGCATCTTGATCTTGGACTCCTCAACCTCTACAACAATAATACATTTCTGTTGTTTATAAACTACCCAGAGGCCAGGCATGGTGGCTGAAGCCTGTAATCCCAGCACTTTGGGAGGCCGAAGCGACAGGATTGCCTTAGCCTAGGGGTTCGAGAGCAGCCTGGGCAATTTGGTGAGACCTCATCTCTACAATAAATTAAAAAAATTAGCTGGGTGTGGTAGCACATGCCTGTAGTTCCAGCTACTTGGAAGGCTGAGGCAAAAGGATCGCCTGAGCCCAGTAGGTCTAGGCTGCGGTGGCTGTGAGCATGCCACTGACTCCAGCCTGGGCAACAGAGTGAGACTCCAACTAAAAAAAAAAACTCCAAAAAACAAACAAAAAAAAGCTACCCAGTTTACTATATTTTGTTATAGCAGCTGGAACAGCTAACACATGTCTTTTTACCCTACTCATCCTTAGATCTTGTTTCTTTTTGTGAGAGTCCTTATTCTACCTTTATAACATTGCCCCTGCTGCTTATGTGCTGAGCTCAGTCAAGAATCCTAGTTAAGGCCAGGCTAGGTGGCTCAGCCTGTAATCTCAGCACTTTGGGAGGCCGAGGCGAGTGAATTGCCTGGGCCTGAGGGTTCGAGACCCGCCACGGCAACTTGGCGAGACCTCGTCTCTACAATAAATAAAAAATTAGCCGGTAGTGCTCGCCTGTAGTTTGGTAGCACTCATGGTAGCGCTTGTCTGTAGTTCCGACTACTTGGAAGGCTGAGGCAGAAGGATTGATGGAGTCCAGCGGGTAGAGGCTGCGGTGGCTGGGAGCGTGCCACTGCACTCAAGTCTGGGCTGCAGAGTGAGACTCCAACTCAAAAAAAAAAAAGAATGCTAGTTAAGGTAGCACCTGAAACCCACTTTATTTGGAGGCCTACACTGAATTTTGGCCCTTGATTCTCACTCCTTCTGCAGGATTGTATTCAAATTTGATAAACTCATACTCTTTCACCTTCCAGAACATCCTTAGCATACACATTATGAAAGGGGAGAGATATCTGACGTCTCATGATTATAAGCTTTGAAGAACAGGGATTTAATCTTTTTTTCCTATTCCATAAAATGCTGATAGGGCTACGCTTTACAGGATTGTACCTGTTATATCTGGAACCTCATCCTCGCTGAAGGATGAAGTTGCTTGAGACCACCAGGTTCTAATGACTTTCCAACTTGTTGCTGTCCTATTTTGCTCAGCTCTTTCCTAGGAAAGAGAAAGGAGCAAGATGAATCAGCCAAAGGTGGTTGTGTGTGTGTGTGTGTGTGTGTGTGTGTGTGTGTGTGTGTGTGTGTGTGTTGGGGGGGAGGGTGGCATAGTTGGGATGGGAAGCAATATAGGTGGAAAAGAGGTATATAGACAGGCCAGGGATCCTGGCGTGTTTTGCTTATATCATATCACCAGCATCTCACCTGTATCTGGCATAGAGTAGGTGTTCCGTAAATATTTATTGCACTAAGTGAAAGAACGTACTTTTCATAGTTTTTTCTTTGTTTTTGAGTCGGAGTCTCACTCTGTCGCCCAGGCTGGAGTGCAGTGGCACGGGTTCACGGCTACCGCAGCCTCCACCTGCTGGTATCAGGCGATCCTTCCGTCTCAGCCTTCCAAGTAGCTTGGAACCACAGGCGTACGCCACCACGCCCGGCTCATTTTTTGATTTACTGTGGAGACGAGGGCTCGCCAATTTGCCCAGGCTGGTCTCGAACTCCTGGGCTCAGGCAATTCTCTCGCCTCGGCCTCCCACCAGCTAGGGTTCCAGAGATGTCCTACAGGGCGCCTCCAGTTCCCCGCGGAGCTGAGATGTCCCAGTAGCAACAAATTCTCCACTCTGCCCGCGACCTGCTGGGAGTGGGATCCGCCGCAGCTCTCGGGAGCAGGAGAGGGGCTGCCCGCGCTCGGCCCAGCTCTCCCGCCCGGGCTCGGCGCCGCTTCCCGCTCCCTGACCAGGTGGTCCGGGTCCTTCCAGGCGCGTGGCACGGTCCTCGCCCTCCTCCTCCCTCTTCCTCCCCCTCCCTCCTCCCTCTTCCTCCTCTCTATTCCTTCCCGGGCGCTGCCCCGGTGGGATCCTCCCTGGACCCCTCAGTTCTGTCTCGGATTCCCCGCCAGGCTCCCGGGGCGGGCCGGCCGCCCTCCTTCTCCGTCCTCACCCGTCCCCCGCCGCACCCTCCCGTCCCTCCCGCCCCGCCCCTCCTCCTCCCCTTGACGTGGCAGAGGCGGCACCAGCCATGTTGGCCGGGCCGGGGCCTTAGCCGAGGCCGGGGGCGGGGCGGCTCCAGCCGGGATTGCGGTGCCACGGGCTGCTCCTGCTCCGCGGGGAGGACCGAATTTCAAGGCGGAGGCTGCGACAGGTGCGGATCTCGTAGGGGGGACGCCGAGGTGGGGGCTGGCTCGAGGGCCGCCTCTTCTCGGCTCCCGGGGGAGCCGCGGGCGCTCAGCGGGAAGCCGGGGCGGGGTGGCGGCGGCGGGCCGGCGGGCCAGCGGGCCGGGGTCGTGGCGGGGGGCCTGCTCTGCCCTCTCGGGGCCCCCTGGCCGGGCGCACGCGCCGGAGACTGCGGCAGGGCCAGTCCCTCTGCCACCCGCCCACCGTCTTCGCTCTCCCAGGGCTTGGGAGCCTCCCCGGGTCAGGTAGAAAGGTGGGAGTCGGGTGGACAACGGTGGATCGAACATCTCGCCCAGCACCCACCTCCGCCTCCCGGGCGACCCGCCCCCTTCCGCCCCAGCCCCTCGTCGCTTCTGGGCACCTGGGCTTCTTGGTTCATTCCTTGCCAGGTCTGGAGGGCCCTGGACTTTGAACCCAGGTGCCTTCGTCACCCATCTTTCGGCCTTGGGAGTTGAAGAGGTTAAGGAGAAGCGGGCTGGGTGAAGCCACTAGCCTGGTCCTGGATTACAGATAGAGTTCCGTTTTCAGACGGGACCCGTCCTATCCCCTCGGGCTTACCTTCTGCGGTCGTGTTTCCCCGGTTGGGGAATGGTTCCATCTAAGGAAAGTCATGCATAGTAAATCTACCGCAGTGGGGCTGTAGAATCCACGTTTTCACATGCATTTCCGCAACCTCTACTCTTTAAAGCCATGGACAACTAGCCGAATTAACTTGCCCAACACAGTTTTAGATTTAAATATCAATGCATGGGGTCTTCCTTCTCTTTCTTCTTCAGTAGTGAATTCATGTCATTTCGAAAGTCCAACCATTTTTCATTGACTCAGAATTTTAGAGTCAGATGCGACCTTGTAGTTTTTCTAGTCCACATCTCTCATCTTATCGATGAGAAAACTGAGGATCAGAGAGGCTTAACTGGCCAAGGACTTAAAGCTAGTCAGCAGAAGTAACTGAAGATAGTTCACTATGGATTTTACAACTGAAAAGTAAGAGAGGCACATTGAATTGTTTAGTAACAGATACATCCAATGGAAGGAACTAAAATTTTACTTGGAATTTTGTATGTTTTTCAATTAAGCGTGCATAAAAGAGCTAAAATTGGACTGGGCGTGGTGGAACGTACCTATAATCCTTGTACTTTGGAAGACTGAGGTGGGAGAATTGCTTGAGCCCAGGAGTTCAAGACCAGCCTAGAAAACATAGCAAGACCTTAACTTTACAAAAATCCAATAAATTAGTCAGGTGTGGTGCTGTGTGCCTGTCGTACTAGCTACTTGGTAGGCTGGGGCAGAAGGATTGCCTGAGTCCAGGAGGTTAAAGCTGTGGTGAGCCGTGATTGTGCCACTGCACTCCAGTCTGAGTGATAGAATGAGACTCCTACCCCACTCCCACCCCCAGAAAAAAAGAAGAAAATAATAAATATAACGAATGTAACATGTGATTTAGAGAGCAAATATAATCTTAGAGCAGAGAGATTGAGAAGAAAAAGTGTGAGGAAGAGGGAAGAATTATGCTCCAATGTCACTTAGGTGACATTTAAAATGTTTTACTAAGAAGAATGTAGAGTTAAAATTCAGCCTGTTACTTCTTGTAGAAACTTAAACCAGGCCAATGCCTGTGTGTGAATGTCTTCTGGAACCTTTCTCGGTGAGATTGCCTAGTGGTCTCAAGGCAATGGTTCTCAGGACCCCTGTATACTCTGAAATATTATTGAGGATCCAGTAAATATTATTGGCTTAGTAGAAGACAGGTAGTTTTTCATATTTACTTCTGCAGTCTATTGTGATACATTGTTTTGGTTTGATTGTATGAAGGAAATCTGGCCTCACATAGATATATAGTTGTAAAAAGAAGAGATATTTTGATAGCTTTTTTAGATAATTTTGGATATTCTTTTTAGATACTAGACCACAACTTGATAGAGTTTTAATTAAGAAATTAAAGGTTGACTGGGCTCGGTGGCTCAGCCTGTAATCCCAGCACTTTTGGGAGGCCTAGGCGAGTGGATTGTCTGAGCCCACGGGTTCAAGATCAGCCTAGGCAACTTGGCAAGACCATGTCTCTACAATTAAAAAAAAAAAAAAATTAGCCAGGTGTGGTAGCACATGCCTGTTGTTCCAGCTACTTGGAAGGCTGAGGTGGAAGGATCGCCGGAGCCCAGCAGGTCGACACTGGGGTGACCATGAGCATGCCACTGCACTTGAGCCTGGGCAATGGAGTGAGACTCCAATTCAAAAAAAAAAAAGAAAAGAAATTAAAGGTTAATTGCAGTGGTGGAATCTGAAACCTTAGGAGTGAACTTTTTGTACTTTGTCACATTAAACCCATTGGTCTATGCTATACTTTGAATGGATCCTCCACCAGTGCATGTTTTAACATCATGAATTGACTATTTAGGAGCTATTGCTTCACTGTGTAATGTACATCTTCTAAATGTTGACACATTTCATTATTCGATACCCCTAAAGATCACATTAATACCAACACTGATCTCATCAGAAAAATTGACATTAGGAACCTGTCAGGCTCATGGTAGTGGATATGAGTTTTCAAATATTTTTAATGTTTGCTTGAAAGTTCATATGTTATCATTGGCAACAAATACTGTCACTTGTTTTCCATGAAGTAAAGTCACAAGCTCATTTTTTTTTACATTTTTGAGAAAATGTCTACAAAATATCTAACTACTAGTTATGTACTATCCTTGGGAGAATTGAGAAAATAGTAATGAAAACCTTTTTAGTTTTGTGTTTCAGATGAACAACTGTGGGTATTTTAATGTTTTAGTTTAATTGTATGAAGGAAATCTGGCCTCCCATAGATATATAGTTGTAAAAAGAAGAGATATTTTGATAGCTTTTTCAGATAATTTTGGATATTCTTTTTAGATACTAGACCACAACTTGATAGAGTTTTAATTAAGAAATTAAAGGTTGGCCGGGCTCGGTTGCTCAGCCTGTAATCCCAGCACTTTTGGGAGGCCTAGGCGAGTGGATTGCCTGAGCCCGCGGGTTTAAGACCAGCCTAGGCAACTTGGCTTTTGCAGATGCATTTTAGGTGTACTTTAGATTATAAGGGCAATTAAGTAATAAACAGAAAATTTCACTTACATTATGTTCTGTAGAAATAAAGTGAGGCAGCTTAGGCAACATAGTGAGACTTTGTCTCTACAAAAAAAAAAAAAAAAAATTAGCCAGGGTGGTGGCTCACTCCTGTATTCCCAGCTACTTGGGAGGCTGAGGTGGAAGGATTGCCTGTGCCCAGGATTTTGATGGTGCAGTGAGCCATGATCATGCCACTGCAGTCCAGCTTGGGTGACAGAGTGAGACTCTAACTCAAAAAATAAAATGAAGGCCTGGCGTGGTGGCTCACACCTATAATCCCAGCACTTTGGGAAGCTGAGGCAGGAGGATTGTTTGAGCCCAGGGGTTTGAGACCAGCCTGGGTAACATAGTGAGACCTTGCCTCTACAAAAAAATTAAAAAATGAGCCGGGTGTGGTGGTATGTGCTATACTCCCAGCTACTTGGGAGGCTGAGGCGGAAGGCTTGCTTTAGCCTAGGAGGTTAAGGCTGTGGTGAGCCATGATTGTGCCATTGCACTCTAGCCTGGGTGACCGAGTGAGACCTCAACCCCCAAAAGAAAGAAAGAAAGAAGAGAGAGAGAGGGAGGGAGGGAGGGAGGGAGGGGAGAAGGGAGGGTGGGAGGAAGGAATGAATGAAATGGGGGATGTTTGCATAGTCCTAGAATTTATATTTACATCCATAGAACGGAAGCTGTTTCTAAAAACTAGACTGCCTCCAACTCCCTCTAGTTGTTTTTCCTTTATTGCCATGTATATTGCCACAAAGTTTGTTATCTTCTGACTCCCTTCTGAATGTCCCAGACCTTTGTTTTGTTTTATCATTACCTTTCAACAGCCCCTTTTCCTTGAAAGCTCACATTATTCTTCTCAAAGCTGTCTTTTATATTTCCCTTCAAAATAGTCTTTTATAAACAAGTTTAGCCTTAGCATTTCTCTTTCCCCTTTATATACCTTTGACAGATCCACATTCTCTTTTGATTATCATAAAAGTCTCTAGTGGTCTCCAATGTTCTGGCATCATGGAAGGAAGCACAGTGTTTTCTTTAATTTTTTATTTTCTTATTTTGTTTAAGAAGAGAAAGTTCTTAGCTGTTTGGATTTGTTAAACTTTACTTTGTGTAATTTTTTTTTTTTTTTTTTTTGAGTTGTAGTCTCACTCCATCGCCCAGACTGGAGTGCAATGGCTGCTCCTTGCCACCACAGCCTCGACCTGCTGGGGTCTGATGATCCTTCCGCCTTCAGCCTTCCAAGTAGCTGGAACTACAGGCGTGCAGTACCACGCCCGGCTAACTTTTTGACTTATTGTAGAGATGAGGTCTCGCCAAGTTGCCCAGGTGGGTCGCGAACCCGTGGGCTCAGGCAATCCACTCACCTCAACCTCCCAAGGCGCGGGATTACAGGCTGAGCCACCGAGTCCGGCTTGTGTAATTTTTATTATCAAAATCTATTTGAAAAATTTTCCTAAATTAAAATTGTTATATTTAACTTTTTTTTTTTTCCAAATAGTACCTCTTCTTCCCTCAGTTACATCTTGGAATCAGTTTCCTGTCCTACCATTGTTCTTAGCAACTTTAACATTCATATTGGGTTTTCTGGCATTGTAGGTTCATAATTCTTCACTTCTCTTAACTTGATGTGTTTCATCTCTGCCTCATAGCTTGAAACTCTTTATCTTCCCATACCTTTAAATTCTTTAACTTCCTTCCGTGATAATCACTGTTGCTATTTGAGAGCATGAGAGCTGGCGTCCTATGTAGGCAGAGAGTAAAATGGAGCTGTCTCTTTTTAAATTTTTTTTATTATGGCATTATGGGGTACAGTTAGGGATTAGGCATACAAAAATGCTTCATTCAGGCATCCTTGATGATAAGAGGTGTCTCCCCATCCCCAGACAGATATTTATCACCATTAATCCCATCGCCCTCCCCCCCCACATAGTTTCCCACCACTGTCAGTCATTTTCTTGTGGTAGTACGTTGGATGATCAAGGTCTACTATATGAGTGAGAACATGTGATTCTTAGTTTTTTGTTTCTGTGAGAGGTCACTCAGTATTATGGACTCTAGTTCCATCCAGGTTGCTGCGAAATTCATGATTTCGTTCTTTCTTATGGCTGCGTAGTATTCCATTGTGTATACACATACACAGTGGGGAGAATTCTTATGACTGAGTCATAAGATTGCTGTTGGTCCACTTAGAGTTTCAATTTCTTCTTGTTTCAACCTCGGAAGGTTGTGTGATGTCAGAAAGTCTTCCATTTCCTTTAGTGTTTCTAGTTACTACAAGGCTACAGTAAGCAAAACAGCCTGGTGGCACAAGAATAAGCACATAGACCAATGGGACAAGACAGAGATTCTGGAAGCAAAAACTCGGTCTCTCAACCAACTTGTCTTTGACAGAGCCACCAATAACAACCACTGGGGAAAGGAGATTATATTTAGCAAATAATGCTGGGAAAACTGGCTGACCACATGTAGAAGAATGATACTGAACCCCACCTATTACCATATACAGAAATCAACTAAAAATGGATCAAGTACCTAAATGTAAAACCTCAAACCATAAGAATCCTGGAAGAAAACATAGAAAATGCTTTTGTACATTCAAGTAGGCAAAAAATTCTTGTCCAAACCTCCAAAAGTGATTGTCATAAAAGTTAAGATAGATGACTAAGACCTCATCAAACTGAAAAGTTTTTGCACAGCAAAAGAAACCATCAAGAGAGTAAAAAGCCCACAGAATGGAAAAGAATATTTGCAAATTATGTATCTGACAAAGACCTAACATCGAGGATCTAAAAAGAACTCAAACGAAGTGAAAGGAAAGAAAAAAAAACATTGAAAAGTGGGCAAATGACATGAACAGACACTTCTCAAAAGAAGATGTACATGTAGCCAATAAACACATAAAAAATGCTCAGCCTTATTGATCATCAGAGAATTGCAAATTAAAACTACAGTGAGATACCTCCTAACTCTGGTAAGGATGGCTGTCATTAATAAGTCAAATAAACAGACGGAGGCACAGCTGCAGAGAAAAAGGAACATTTCTACACAGTTGATGAGAGTGCAAGCTAGTTCAACCTCTATGAAAAGCAGTGTGGCAATTCCCAAAAGAACTAGAAATTGACATTTCATATGATCCAGAAATCCCACTCCTGGGAATATTCCTGGAGGAACATAAATCATTCTGCAAAAAAGATACCCATACATGCATATTTATTACTGCACTATTCACTATAGCAAAAACATGGAACCAACCCCACTGCCCATCAAAACTGGACTGGATAAGGAAAATGTGATATATATGCACGATAGAGTATTTCACGGACATAAATAGCAAAATTCTGGACTTTGCAGTAAATTGTATGGAATTGGAGTTCATACTAAGTGATCTATCACAGAAACAAAGAACTGAATGCCACATGTTCCCTGTCATAAGTGGGCACTGAGCATTAATCAGCACAAGGGAGGGAATACTAGGAAAGGGAAGGAGGAGGGTGGGGGGCATGTAACAACACAAAGGGTACCAGGTTCACTACCAGAGGAAGGAGGGCCAGTAAGAAGCTCAAACTTCACCTGCATTCAGTCTACTTACATAGTTAATCCTCACTTGTACCCCACATCTCTATAAAATAAAATTTAATAAAAATAAAAATAAAAAACCCACAGAGAAACCCAAGCTCGGAGGTCAAAGTTAGATTTTTAATAAAAGAGCTACAGTTTTCACAACTACATTTTATTCTAGACAGTTTATGCAAAAGGACTTGAGGGAATGAGAGACTCTGGAAGATGAGGCTGAAAAGTAACAGGAACTGTGGTCATGAATATAGCATGTCCAGGTGCATGGAAGAGTTTTACTTAGCTCCAAGGAGGTCAGGAAACAACTGGAATATGATTTTCTCCTTTGGAAACACACTTCAAGCTAAAAAGCAATAGTAACAACAAAAAAACCTCTGATAGTAGCAATAGGACAGTGATGGATAAAAACATGCCAAAGAACAAAAAAACAAAAAACAAACAACAAAAACTAAGGAGATTTCTCTTGGGAAAAAAATCTCAGAAGTGAGAAAGGCAGTGCAAGTTCTGAAGCATATGCCAGACTTCAAAACCAATCCTGCCACTCATTGAAGGGCAATATTGGGCAATTCACTAACTTTCTCATGCCTCCATGTCCTCAATTGTAAAATGGGGGTAATAGTAATGTTTACTTCATGTACTGTTGTAAGGTTAAATGACACAACATATGTAACGATTCTTTATTTGATTTTTAAAATTTTTTCTCCATTTTTATTTTAGCTGCAGGGCTATACGTGCATGGTTTTTTTTTTAGGACATATTTTGTAGTGTAGGTGATTGTGCCTCAAATTGCCAAATTAATATTAGATATTTTATCATAACTATTGTCAAATGCTTTGAGAACTGTCAGATGATAAGTTAGATTTAACCCTAAGTAGAGCCTATAAATTAAAGTAGTATGCACAGTAGAAACTTCAGGATGACAGATTTGAGCTCTAAGGCATAAAATCAGAACAGGCTGCTGCTCTGGGGGAGTGTAGTGCTTTTCCTACCTTGATTTTTAAATCTAGTCTGGTCAGTCACATGGTGAAGAGGTCAGATGAGAGCTAAACTTGAAATCCCTCCAACCCTGAATTTCTATCTTTTACCTACAGACAACTACTATCACATAATAGGCTTTACCTTTCACAATGTACACATCTCATATACTAATGAATGTATCTTCTTCCTCCCCTAGCCCGAGAGCCCTGTCAGATTCATCATTATTTGTCTTTAATTCCTAGTAACTTAGCACCTTATACACAGCAGGGGCTCAATACTCTGTGTTTAAATAAGTGAATATACACTTGTATATCCACAGGCATGTTGTTTTCCAGGAAACCATGCAGCCTACCTGTTTTTGCTTGTCAAATCCTCATATCAAGTATCCCCAAGGGAATCCTGGGTTTTATATACTATGCCACTTAATTCTCACATTTGAGAGGATTAGTTGCAAGTTGTTAGATAGATTTTACAGAGTGGTTCTAGAAAAGTTAATTCAGAAAGACAGATGCTCAACACGACTGCTGGTGGATCCCAGGCTACTTAAACTCCAGATTTTCAAGGTCTAATTTTCTCATTTTGAACCCTGGTCGAACATTAGAGAGGTAATCAGTCAAATTTATTGAGTGTTAATAGATAAAATAAGAAAAAAAATAAAACTACTAGTTACTATAAGCTAAAATGCAGAAAGAGAAAAATAAGCATTGCTTCTTTTCCCTAGAAAAGTAGATATTTCCTAACATTATGGGCTAAAACTGTCAAAACCAAAACTTAGTAAAATCAATTAGTAAAAGCAAGGCAGATTAAGGGTCTTGGAAAAGAAAAAGGAGACCATTAGAGAAGCAAGCGGGTCATCTGCATAGAGGTGGTGGAGCTAGTGAGTCCAGAAATATGCAATAGCAGATGGTTGAGCAAGATGGCAGGATATACAGTAAGCGGAGTCTAGCCACCTGCAAAATTATGCAAGTTACAACTAAGAATCAAACTTTCACATTACTAACAGCTTCAAGACTGCTAGACACTCCAAGAAAGGGTTTTTATAAAGTAAAGTAGATGCACACATTTCCCTCGTTATCCAAAATATAAGTCTTAGAGTTCCACCATTTTTACCCTTTGACTGGAAAGTTGTCAAAAGAAGGGGGGAAGTAAAGTGGCTGGGTTGGCAGAGTAGAAGAGACAGGAAGGAAGAAAGAGTGTGGAAGACATTGAGCACACAGTGGGATACTCACTAGAACACGGCCTGACTGATTTGTTGGATTCTGGGCATTCATTCATTCTTTCATTCATGTAACACATATTTCATTTAACCTCATCCATGTAGCATGTGCTTCAGGTGAAGATGATCACACAAAGTACCATGAACTCATGAGGTTTGCAATCTAGTGGGGACAGTGAAGAAATTGGGGTATAGAATGCAGGTCCCTCTTACATCCATTGCCTATTTTAAAGCCATCTAGTAGCCATGAGGTGATGTATTTGAGCCAATAGATCAACCTTAAGTAATTACTAAAGTCAGTGTGGCCCTTCTTGGTAACATTACAGATGCTTAAGAATGCACTAAACGATGGCTAGATCATCAAGGTGTACTGAAACCATGCTCAAAACTTTCTGAAGCCTTACTGAAATTGTTTAGGGCCTCTCCAAGAGGCTGTAAGAGCAATAGTAAAATTATAAGTAGTTTTTTACAATCTGTAACTAAATACAGACTGTAACAATGATTAATTTTTTTAATATTCTCAGTGTTTCAGGACCATTATATTAATAAGGCCATCATGCATCACTGTTGTATTCCAGCAGAACTATTAGTCTCTGTACTATGTTAGTGTAATTACAGCCTAATGGTTTACAACATTATAAAAGCACTAAATATTTCACTAAACTGAGTAGAGTATATAAAAATTAATTTGAATGGTTTCAGGCCTAAAGAAATAGAATCAATGATAAAAATTTCCTTCATTTTGAATAAGAAAACAAAGGCATCAAAGGGAAATTCTCAAAAGATACCTGAATTGCAATAGAATATAGGTTTTCAAAATAAAAATCTAAATGCTATCATATCGTACTTTCATTCTATCTTATAAAGCAATCTTTTTTTTTTTAACTTGGGGAGAGAATAAAGTTTCAAAGGAGGTACAATTTAGAATATTATTCCTTTTATGTGGGTATAACAACTTGTTTGTGATACATTATAGAAAGCATTCGTGTAATAATGGTAAGGTTAACCAAGTAATATATACCTTACAAAGAGACCAGAACATTGGTGAACTTTTAATATCTTTCTTTGGACTTTAATGTCAAATGCCTAAATGAGAAAGTTCTCAGTATAGGGTATATAAGGATTCAGTAAATATGGATTCATTGATTGAATGATATTTGTGTAGAGAGAAATTAGGTGAGAAAAATGTCTGCCTGTTAAATCAAATAAGGCTAATAATAAATTTCCATATAACAAATACTCTAATTTTTAAATATGACATTTAACATGGCACAAATATAAGTCACGCTCCTTGCACAGGTTCTTTTAGTTGCCTTGTTTTCTCTACATTTTTATTGAACACTTAAAAACACTAGAATAAAATTTTTTTCACAATACTTTTTCTTCAACATCAATTTTGTTACTACATAGCTAACCTCATTCAAATCTGGTTTTTATTTGTTTTGTATGATTTACCCAAGTCAGTCCAATATATTAATTTGCAAATGTGCCACCTGTATGTTTTAGGAAGTTTCAAATAATAATCCACTTTACTGATTTACTTCAAAGGGATATTTTTATTAGTGTTTTTGTGGATTCCAAATAGTTCCCATAGTATGGGTGGATACCAGAAATTACTGACTGTGATTGCATTTTTTACATGTAATTCAATAACTAAAGCCCTCTGCAATGACTTCTTATCTTAATGGACAGTGTATTGACTGCAGCATTAGGAGAAGGTAATGTTTGTTCTTCAAAGAGCAGTTTCAGACAGAGAGTAGGAGGGTGGTTACCAGGGGCTGAGGGTGGGCCGCATGAAACATGTTGGACACGATGTGTAGATTTGCGGTTATAAGATGATTGCATCCTAGAGCCCTGATGCATAGCATGGCAACTACAGCTAATAATAATGTGATGTGATACTTGGAATGTGCTAAGATAGCTCTCACCACACACACAAAAGTAGCTATGTGAGGTGATGGATATGTGATTAGCTTGATTGCAGTTGCATTGTATGCATACCTCAAAACATCACATTGTACACTTTGAAATACAAGTTTTATTTGTCAATTAAATTCCCCGAAAGCTGAAAATGAAATAATGAATTTGATAAAAAAGAAAAAAAAAACGCAGTTTTACTGTCCCAATAGGGAGATAGGAAGAAAATTTCTGGACATTCAGCTCCAAGCTAGGTTCTAGTCTAGGCCCTTTGAAGAAAAGCACCACTGAGTCCTTCCATAAGTTAATACCAAAGAGTTTGCGTGAACTACCTTGATCAATTACAAAAATTATCTTCCAGGATAGCAAGTTGAAGCAGAGCATTCCTCATTAACTTTCAAATTTAATGAGAAAAAGATTATAGGCTTTGTAGTCTCTACTAGAGTAACGGTGTTAGGTAGTAGGAAAAATAATGCCCAATAAATCACCACTAACCAAGGTCTCTTCTCTGTTAGCCCTGTCACTAATTAGGTATAAATCATTGGAAAAAAAAAATCCTTTAACTTTGCTGAGTAATTTGCTTAGATAGAACATATACATGAACCACTTACTTAGGTGAAGCAACCACTTAAATAGGACATTCACTTAGATGGAACACTCAGATGGAACATTCACTTAGATGAGACACTCACTTAAATGGGAGAATCACCTAGATTGGACAATCACCTAGATGGGACAATCACCTAGATAGGGCAATCACCTAGATGGGGCACTCACTTAGATTGGACACTCACTTAGATGGGACGCTCACTTAGAGATGGGACACTCACTTAGATGGAGCACTCAGATGGAACACTCACTTAGATGGGACAATCTCCCAGATAGGACACTCACTTAAGACAATCACCTAGATGGGACACTCACTTAGATGGGGTGCTCACTTAGATGGGACACTTGCTCAGATGGAGTACTCACTTAGAAAGAACATTGATTTAGATGGGACACTCATTTATATAGAAGACTCACTTAGATGGGACACTCATTTAGATGGAACAATCACCAAGATAGAACACTCACTTAGGACAGTCACCTAGATGGGACACTCAGATGGGGCACTTTTTTATATAGAAGACTAACTTAGATGGGACTTTCACTTAGATGGGAAAATCACTTAGATGGAACACTCAGTTAAATGAGGGAGGTAACTTAGATAGGACACTCATTTAGGAACACTAACTTAGATGGGACACTTATTTATGAATACTCACTTAGATGGGACATTCATTTACATGGAACACTTACTTAGATGGCACACTCGGGTCACTCACTTGGATTGAAAACTTAGATTGAGCACTTCCTTCATCTAATACATACAGAGTGTTAAAAGATGACTTTTAGCTAAGACATAATTAAGCTTTTGATTATGGTTGCTAATTTTTATTATTTTGACTGGGAGCCAGCAAATCTATACTTGCCATTGTATTTAAATCATATAGTTTGCTCTTTCACATTGTTAAAGTTCAGGGTGAATTAAAATGCTAACTTAAAATGAAATAATTTAATAATCTGAGATTATTGAATGTTCTTGTTCTTTCAAAATAAATTAGACTATGCAAGGTGAGTTCCTATTTAAGATGGCTCATAATTGAGATTATTATTATGGGAAGTATTATTTATTCATGTATTTTTTAAAGAAAATATTCTATGAGGCCTTAAGACATCTTGCACTACCTCCAGCTCTCTTCTTGCCAATACTTTGCATGGCAGGCTTCTTTCTAAGCACAGTTGATTGGGAAAGGAGCCTGAAACATGTATCTCCAAAGCCAATAAGAATGCATGTCGAAATTGAGGATGAACCTCTCAAGACCAGTATTTGTTGATCAGATTTGAAGAAACTCATTCAATAGTCTAGGGAGAGGTGTTCAAACACCCAAATTCACCTCAGATCTTTAAAGCAATAATCTAATTTTTAGCAACAGTAGCTCTTTCACAGGTGTAGGAAGAATGTTTATTGCTATTGAAGTAATTTGTTCTAAATAGAGAAAACATTTAGAAACTGAAAAAAAGAGACTGATATTTTCCCAGTATAAAAATAAAAAGGAAAGAAAAGGAGAACAATACTAGCTATAGCATGCAGATTAATATTTCAATTTTTTTTTTCATTGGCTTGACTGAGTGATCTATTTTATTTTGTTTTTCAAAAAAACACAATTCCCAGATATAACTAAAATAGTAAATATATATGCTTATTTTGTTGAGAAGTAATTAAAGATGATATTTTCTTGCAAAAAATGTATATGTAATATATAAAGCATGTTATTTTTGGTTAAAAAAATATTTTTGTATCTTTTATTTTAGGAGATGCTTCTCTCCTTAATACACTATCTCTGAAGACCATCTCTGAATTAATAGGTTACTCATCTTTTCTCCTAAAGAATTTAAAAACCTCTTCTACAATTGATTTTAATAAGTTCTCAAAATAGAAAAAATATTCCATTTTCTTTTGTTATTGCAACAGTAATGTGATAAAATAAATTAATGCTTTAAAATGTATAGCAAATGCCTTCTAAAGAAAAATAAGGCATCTCTCTGCATTGTAAACAGGTACTCACAGGAGTAGGTCTTTGATTAAAAAAAAATACAAAACATATTTAAAGTATAGTTTTTGCTTCTAATGATTTCAATCATGATTTAAATAAAGTTCACTGTGTTGGCATTTCCCTGTCCCTCTTCCAAACCCCCATGATACTTTTCTTCATGCTAAATAACTAAAATCTTTTCAGCTTTTCTTCAACTGACCCATTTCCCAAACTAATCATTTTAGTCACTTTCTTTTGAGTTCTCTCCAAGGTTTCTGCTTCTTGCTTCAAACAAAGTGTCCCCAACTGACCTCGTCCTCTCAGAAAAACCTGATGAACGCTGATTGGGGAAGGTGTTCCTCATGGTTGCTTCTTCTCATGTAAGAAAATAGTTTTTATCTCAAAACTTTAGTAACCATTTAACAAACTGTGCTGGTTTGAATGTTTTCATAAAAATTCATGTTGAAACTTAATTGTCACTCTGACAGTAGTAAAAGGTGAAGCCGTTGAGAAGTAATTAGGCCAGGAGGGCTGCATCTCATGAAGGAATTAATACTATTATTTCAGAAGTGCTATAGTTATCATGGAAGTGGGTTCTGGGTAAAAAGGATGGGTTTTTCTTAATTTATCTCTCTATCTCATGGGCTGCTTCTGTTGTCCACATTTCTGCCATGGGATGATTCTTGCCAGGTGCTGCTGCCATGTTCTTAGACTTCCCAGCCTCCAAAACTGTAAGACAAATACACTTCTGTTCTTTATAAATTACCCAGTCTGTAGAATTCTGTTATAGCAGAAGAAAATAGACTAAGACACTAGCTAAGCCCTCCTTTGACTCAATTCTGGGTGATGGAATGCAGTACTAATTTTCCACCTCTTCATATAAGCTCCTCTGTCATAGTAATAGTAAGTGCAACTATATCTCAAACACCTATATGTTAGCCCTGTGCTAACCTCTTGGAATCTCAAGTTTTGCTATTATCCCTGTTAATGAGAAGAGATTAAATAATCTCTCCAAGGCCACAGAACCTTGGAGAAAGTGGGAATGCAATTATAGATTTAACTAACTCTACAGCTCACAGTTAAAACAAATATTCTTGATGGTCTCTTACAGAGCACAGAGCATGCCACACCAAAATATGTCACTCTTGCACACAGATTATTTTGAGCTAAAGGCAACTGAAAAAAAGCAGACACAGAAGTAACAAACTTTCTGCCTCATTCCTGTTTACCAGGAAAGACAAGATGAGTTTTAATCACCAGAGACAATGCTTGACTCATCAGTCCAGAAATCTCCATGGCAAACCTAATTAAGTAGGCCTTATCTTTCACAAATTTCCCTCTCTTTATATTTCTGCAGTTAGCTTCCCCTAGAAGCTCAGAGTCCTTTTCTTTTGTCTTATCATTTCTCTACAAGTTTATCAGTCTTTACTATGATGCTACATAAGCCCCAGTTTTAACCACCCCTTTGAGATATATTACTGAGTTCTCCCACATGTGTGTGAGACGCAAGTTAATAAACTTCTATTTATTTTCTCTTGTTAATCTGTCTTTGGTCAGCCTAACTTGTGAGGTTCTAGCTGGAGAACCTGAAGGTATAATAGCTTTTCCCCCTCTACAAACCTCATGTTTAGTAACATAAAAATCCTATAAGAGGCCCTCACCATCGAGAGCAAGAAACTCTCCTAAGTGCAAAATGATTTTGTCATGATGGTCAGCGCTCACTGTGTTATAGCTCAGGCCGCTCACATCAGGAGGGGCACTGGCATGCAAGCCAAATGCCTGAGTCCTGGTGAGCATTTCCAAGAGCAGAGATAAGCTAGTGCTGTTCTGATGCCCTCTGTGGGCAGTGCTACATGAGGAGACACATACAGGCAGAAGGGCAACCGTCTTAGTCATGACTCAGCAAGTAGTTCAGATACTCTTACATACACAAGGAGATCACAAGGGAATTTATCCAAGGGCAGAAAATCATCTGGTTAATCTAGTCAACCAGTTAATTTATTGACATTTTAAAGTACAGTCATATGCCACATGATACTTCCGCCAACAACAGACCATATATGACAGATTAAAATACCCTTAAAGACAAATTAAAATACCCTTAAGATTAATATAGCATATTTGCTGTAACTTCTCTATGTTTAGGTACACAAATACCACTGTGTTACAATTGCCTATAATATTCAGTACAGCAACATGCTGTACAGGTTTGTAGCCCAGGAGAAACAGGTCATATAGTTTAGCCTAGGTGTGTAGTAGGCTACAGTCTAGGTTTGTGTTAAGGACATTCTATGATGTTCTTATAATGACAAAATAGTCTAGTTACACATTTCTCAGAATGTATCCTCATCATTAAGTGATGCATGACTGCTGCTATTTATTATGCATTTTTAGTATGTTAAAACAAAAAAAAAGAAATTTAAAATGTGAAAAATTTGTGAAGCACATGAAACAAATATTGGAAATCAAAGTTTGCCTCCTTTAAATAAAAAGGCATCTGATCATTAAATCACTTGTGTTCTCCTTATTTGTGGTTCATTATATTTTGAATTGTATAACATAAAAGCAAAAAATATTGATGAAACAAATATAATTTAGTAGCATCTTATATCAGAAAGAGAACTATCCATCACTTAATTTTACAAATGAGATGACTGAGGTTACAAAACATTAGAGAGAATTTACTTCATAATCTGTGTTTCTTCATTGTTCTCTTTATACATATATTTTTCTCATTCATTGAATTTAAAGACTTAGCCCAACATAAACAAGATAATGTTTAGCTCAACATTAAAAGAAACTCAGTGTAAAGCATACTTTTAATAATATTATAACTACTTTCAATATTATCAAAAGGCATTATATTTTCAAAAATAAACAAAAAATGTTACTAATCCTTTAAAACACTTAGTTATTTTTTAATATCAAAATAAATTTCTGGGTAACAGCAGATACATTTCTAGGTGTCTATCACCCCTGAATGATAGATAGAAAAGGAACACAGACATTTGTGACATATCTATCTGGTTTTGTCTGCAGGATCATTGCTGTGAGGTTCATTTTATTTTAAAAAGGCTAAATATCATTCTTCAAACTTTTATCTCTCACTTAATTTTTTTACTATGTTATGTTTGTGTTCTCTTTATAAATTCCTGAATTTCTTATAGCCAAGATTATTATTTGTATTATCTGAAATGTATAAAATCGATGACTCATGATAGAGGCAAAAGCAACTTTCAGATTCTGTGTTTGGTTTGAGTGCCTCCTGATTTATAACCAATCAGACTCAGCGTTTGCCAGGAGCCCTCCATTTTGTTGCTACTCTCCTTCGTTCTTACATCTTTCCTGCTCGCAGACCCCTATCACCCCACTCTTCAGAGCCATTCTTCTAAGCTCCTCTTCTCTAAAGGGCTCCTATTCACCCTCCAGTAGCACTTCCTGGGTTATCACAGCTTTCTCTTTTCATGTCAGAAATTCATGAAGTGTGGGTTTCAAAGATGACTGTGAGAGTGAAACTGGATTTGAGTTTAGGCTCTACTATTCTGTAAGAGTAAGACCTGGAGACATGTTTAACCTATCTCTACTTCATTTTCATATTTGAAAATCATCATAATAATATTAGGCTAGTGAAAAAGTAATTGGGATTTTTGCATTGTTGATATTTGCTGTTTGATATTGGAATGCAATCTTAAATAAATGTGGTCATGTTATACATCATTTTAATGTGCATTTCTTGCTTAATTTTTTTTGCTAATGACATATTGCTTGCTGTTTATTTTATGTTTATTTTAGACTATGGAAATGATGCTAGACAAAAAGTGAATTCAAGGGATTTTCTTATTCGAGTTCAAAATGGGTCATAAAGCAGAGGGGACAACTCACAATATCAACAATGCATATGACCCAGAAACTGCTAACAAATGTACAGTGCAATGGTGGTTCAAGAAGTTTTACAAAGTAGACACAAGCCTTGAAGATAAAGAGCATAGTGACCAGCCATCGGAAGTTAACAATAATTAATTGAAAGCAAACATGAGAAGTTGCTGAAGAACTCAATGTCGACCATACCACTGTTGTTCGTCATTTGAAACAAATCGGAAAGGTGAAAAAACTTGATAACCAGATGCCTCATGAGCTGACCAAAAATTTTTAAAAATTGTCATTTTGTAGTGTTGTCTTCTCTTATTCTATGCAACAACAATGTACCATTTCTTGATTGGATTGTGACATGTGATGAAAAGTGGATTTTATGCAACAACCGGAGACAACTAGCTCAGTGTTTGGACTGAGAAGAAGTTCCAAAGCACTTCCCCAAACCAAATTTGCACCAAAAAAAAAAAAACCAGTCATGGTCACTCTTTGGTCATATGTTGCCGGTCTGATCCACTACAGCTTTCTGAATCTCAACAAAGTCATTACATCTCAAAAGTATGTTCAGCAAATCTATGAGATTCACCAACGACTACAAAGCCTGCAGCTGTCATTGGACAACAGAAAGGGCCCAATTTTTCTCCATGACAACCCTGACTGCATGTCACACAGTCAATGCTTCAAAATTTGAACAAATTAGGTTATGAAGTTTTGCCTCATCTGCCATACTCACTTGACCTCTCACCAACCAACTGTTTCAAGCATGACAACTTTTTTGCAGGGACAGTGCTTCCACAACCAGCAGGATATGCAGAAAACGCTTACCAAGAGTTCGTTGAATCCCAAAGCTTGGATTTTTTGCTACAAGAGTAAACTTATTTCTCATTGGCAAAATGTGTTGATTGCAGTGGTTCCTATTTTGATTAATAAAGATGCGTTTGAGCCTAGTTACAATGATTTAAAATTCACGATCCAAACCCGCAATTACTTTTGCGCCAACCCAATAGTACCCACATCACATAATTGGGAAAATTACATACACTAATACACATCTATTTTATAGATGAATATTGGCATTTACTCATTGCTCAATAATTCCATCTATAATTATCATTATAATTATTATTCCTAATTAATTCTTCTAAATATACTTAGGAAACAAATGAGCCCTCACACAATGATTTTGAATTCATTTTTATTAACCTCCTCAAGCTTTTGTAACCCAAAGGCAAGAGTGGTCCCCTGTGTCCTTTTATCTGCATGGTACAAATAAAGAAAAGCAGTCTTTCAGGGGAAAGAATAAAACCTTGAAAAGAATTTTAATTTTTACTTAGATTCTTGAAAAACTACTGGATCATTTGCTATTCCCATTGTTAGGAGGTGAATGACTGTAATTGCTCTGTGGCACTCCCCGGCATTGGGAATTTTTTAAGTACCTGGGTGATCTTCACCAGTTTGGGTTAGCTATCCTTTCTCCTCCACTCCCCAGTAATAATCTTTTAGCTTCTTCCTTTCTTCCCACACTGAAGCTCATGATGAAGTTCAGAAGCTGAGAGTAAGACAATGCCAAGTGTTCACTGCTAGAATTTTCCCTTGCTTGAATAAGAAAATAAACATACTTGATATTTATTCATGTGTGTTTTTGTCACTGTTATAATTTCCTCCTGTTCTTTGCTCCCTGAGGACCTAGACCCTCTCTCTTCTTATCTCTGCCACCTCTATTCATTGGCAGAAGCTCTCAGGCAATCATTGATTAGTTAAAGCGTTGTTTGGATTCTCTTAAGGAATCTTATCCTGGTTTCCTCTATGGCAAAGTGACCAATGTTCATAATAATGCTCAGCTATTGTAAAGGTCTACATATAGAACCAACATATATGTTTTGAAAAGCAGCTAAAATGCAAAGTTGAATGTTCTGTCCTGGGGTGAGGCCAGGATCAGGATGAGATCACTGTCTTCCACTTATTATCCACATAACCTTGAACATCGTCTGTAAAATAGGGTTGATGGCATCTTATCTACCACACCACTGTATGGCACTGGTAAATTCAATTATCACTTCACATCTTTTTTCCATTGTATTATGTATTACGTTATGTCTTCCATAATAATTTACTGCAAACTTAGATTGGCATTTACTGTAAATTCACAGATTTGAATTTGCATCAGGTAAACTTTTTTGAAAAGACTCTTTTGTACAGGACTGCAATTTTCTAGCACATTTCTTAAAGAGAATATGGACACCACATGGGATTCTGTACTATTTTGGTTCCTAAGCACTCAGAACAGAGCCGGCTGGGGGAGTCAGAGAAATGGCATGAAGTTCTACAAACATCTGTGTCATGTCTGCATCATGCTGCCATAGCATCCCTCTCTGCTTCTAACTTTCACATTATTTTTGTTTTCTAGGAAGTGTATGGCACACTCTGCTCAGTGTCATCCCTCAAACAGGACTTCCACAAACATCTATCTAGAACAAAGACTTCTTTCACCCCGCATTCCTTCATCTCTTTCATTTTTCTTCATAGGCCTTATTACTACCAAATGCGTATGTGATATTGATTAATGCTTTTTCCTCTACAATATAAGGTCCCAGAGGGCAGGCTCTGCTTATGGTCCTTGTTCACTGCTGCATCCCAACACTAGAGCAACGCCTGATGCTTAATAAACACTCAATACATATTTTTAGTAAAAAAGCAAAGGTTCAGATTATAAATGCAATTATCATTCTAATAGTCTGAGTGTTTACCTTTAATTTTAAGCAGGGGAACTAAGGTCCAGTGAAGAGTCGATGATTTTTCAAAGCTTCCACTAGGAAAGTGTAGAGCTATAACTGGATCCCTAACTACCTTCTTCTAAATCTACTGCTCTTGCAACTACAGCAGACTGCCACCTACACCCTTCAACTTTACCCTCCATTAAAGTTCCTGCTTGTATCTCTGTTTCCTATAGAATTAATCCCGTGTGCTGTGCAAGGATATCCAAATGTATCTGAGTCTGAAAAACATGTACTGGTTGCAAATTTTAACTAAAAAAAATTCCTGAACAAAATGAAAATTAATCTAATTAAATATTTACAAATTGTAGCCGAGGTCAGTGGTTCAGCCTGTAATCCCACGCTTGGGGAGGCTGAGGTGAGTGGATTGCCTGAGCCCGCGGGTTCGCGACCCACCTGGGCAACTTGGCGAGAACTCATCTCTACAATAAATCAAAAAATTAGCCGGGCGTGGTAGCACGCGCCTGTAGTTCCAGCTACTCGGAAGGCTGAGGAGAAAGGATCGCCGGAGCCCAGCAGTTCGAGGCTTCAGTGGCTGGGAGCGTGCCATTGCACTCCAGTCTGGGCGACAGCATGAGACTCCAACTCAAAAAAAAAAAAAAAAAAAAAAAGACTTACAAATTGCAACATGTTGATTACTTAGTCAACCATTGTTTAACTCCTCCTCAACTCAATTCTTATTCTGTTATATAGAAATTAAGTTGAGCATGAACTATATAACAGAATATGAATTGGAGTGAGGCAATCTCCAACAATAAAAATGCCTAAAACCACATTTGCCTGTTAAGATAGCCAAAGGTTGAAAGGGTCACAACCGTTATTAGGTTTTATATCAAAATAACTCTGAGGAAAGATTTTTTTATTTAGCTTTCTGATCAAAATTGTATTATAATCTGATGCTTGAGCTTCTAACTCCAGCATAAGTCTTCTATTAGGAAAAAAAAAGTTTTTAACAAAAATCTTTCTAAGGAAAACTAATTGAGAAAGTAGTAGTTAATATTTGCAAGAGACAATAATAGTGCTTATGAGTTGAGGTTCTGTGGTCCAGTGACTTCAGCTTGAATCTTGGCTATATCACTTATTAACTGTGACTTTGACAAGTATCTCAGCTTCTTTAAACAACAATTTCTCCTATATGTAAAGTAGAGACTTTAATAGTGAAAAATATCATAATGTTATTGTAAGAATTATGCAAAATCATATAGATAAAGTTGCTAGTATTGTTTCTTGCACTCAAAAGTGTTCAGTGGAGTTAGCCATCACTGTTATAAGCATTATTATTATTACTGCTATTGTTATTTTTAATAGTGTTGTTACTATTATCGTTATTTTATCACTATTTTTTAATGTATCATATTCCTCCTCATCTCATGAGAGCTGCTGACACATTTCCCAACCCATTCTCTGAGAAAAATTTCATGGATTTAATGTTAGCAAATGCCAACTCCCATTTCCAGTGTGGAAGAGTGGCCGGTCCTCTTTTCTGTGAGAATGCCCTGCATGCTCTCGAGCGTCTACTTCAAGCACGTCTTTGGAGCGGAACAATCAGTTGCCTGTGTGTTCCGAGAACACTCCCCGTGGCAGTCTCAGGCCCACTAGGGCAGTGTTGGGGGAATAGGAAGAAAGAGAATCAGAAAAGAAGATTCCCTTCTCCCAAAGTCCCTAACACCATTTCTTTAATACTTTTCTAGTTATGAGATTTGACAAGGACATAAAGGCATTGCTTCAGGCCATTCCAATCTCACAATGTAAGTATTCTTTTAAAATTGCCACATCTAGGGGAGCCTTTATATCCATGTCATTACTCAAGAAAAATTGTGAGGATATGGGTAAGTGTGTAAGAGAAATCTTATTAAAACTTTCACATGCAAAAAAAAAAAAAAAAAAAAAAGCTCCTACCTTTCCACTTGAAAGACGTCTCTTTCTACTTACTTTATATTACTCATCAAAAATGTCATGAGACACTGAATGATTAGAATTCTTCCAAATGCTTTGAAAAGATATGGTACATAAAGTGAAAGAAAATAAAACACCTTCCCAGTAGTAGTATAATAGTCATGGAACACAAATTGAAATTGAGTGTATTATAAACCCACAAGCGTATACAGATGAAGACTAGAAAATGAAGACATGGATTTGATTTGGAATAGTATCTGAAACCAAGAATGGGAAGAGTCTTCTGGAACTAGATCTCACTAAGAGAAAACTTTACTAAACATTTTGTGCTAGTTGACAAGAATAATTGTGTGTGTGTGTGTGTGTGTGTGTGTGTGTGTGTGTTTGAGAGAGAGCATGCGTATATATATATAACCTCTTCAAGTTCTTTAAGGAAAATGACACTTTAAAATACACAAAAACATAAACATATTTAAAGATCGAACAGAAAAGTTACATTGGATGAAAATAATATTAGTGGTGAGAGTTGGAAGTCGGCAGAAACAAGGTTACTTAACAGGGATTGTCATATTGTCTTTGGACACCTTAGTATTGTCTCCACAGTTCTGGAGGAAAATGTTTTTGAATTTAGATTTTATTCTCATTCAAAATGACAATTAAAAGTGGGGCAGAGTAGGTGAAAATAAAACTTTTTAAGCTAATCAAGAAACAAGGAACATTTATCTCCTTGCACATGTTCTAAAAATATTGCTTAAAAGTGCACTTTAGCAAGATAAGAAGAAAGATGAAACCATAGGCAAAGTGAAAGTAAAAAGGAAAACAAAACAAAACAAAAAACAGTGAGGCACAACCCCTGAGGAGCTTCAGGCAGTCCCAGGCGGAGCTGTGCTGGGCCGTACCCCAGAATGTGCCAGCCAGTGGGATCACAGGATCCCCAGGGAATCCTGGCACCGCGAATGTCATTCCGCAGGTGTCGCGATTAAAATGCTTCAAGGTATTAGTGATCATTTAAGAAAGGCACAAGTTTCTTTTGCCAACAAAGAAAAAGACAATTTTAGAAATGTCAGAGAAAGCAAAAATTCAGGCAATAATTGTCCAAATAGGAAGCAAATGGAAATGTTGGATGAATTGGAGAATCAACCTTCCACTTGACCTTGGTGCCACAGGAAAGAAGCTCCTTTGAGAGACTCCCCTAAGTAGGATGAGCTCGGCAGCAACCACACCTCCTTTTTTAGATGCCCACCACTTACAGGAACAAAAACATATATCATGCACATAACCATCATGTCACATGTTGCTTACAAAGCTTCCGTTTATAGAGTCAATGACCACACAAAGTACAAAAGACTGAATTTCTAGTATGCAGAGCACAAAGTACATGATACCCACACACAGCTGGCCATAGGCTGCAAGTGGGGGAAGGAAAGGACGGATCCCAGTGAGGACCAGTCTCCACTGTCCTGGTATGCTACTTTCATAATGGAAAGCAAGAAACGCTGCCTAACATTTACAAAAGATGCCAGTATTGTAATAATAACATTATTATGGAGGTATCTAACTATTTTGCAATATACTTAAAATATACTTTTAAATAGGTATGTAAGTATATTTTGAATTATTAGTAGAACTATTAGTTAATAGTTAGGAACTACAGGATAATAATTAGAAGAACCATTAAAATAACCTAGAATGTGAAGCACACCTGCCAAGAAACAGTTTCCTCTAGTCTGGTGGGTTTTCAGGAACACAGAAAAAGTACCAGAAAAGGCTGGATAAGCTGGTCATTCTAGAAGTATAAGTTTAATCCCTCAGATTTCAGAGAGCCAATATAAAGGCATTATAAATTGAGAAGTAGGGATATCAGCATATTATTAAAATTTGCAGTGGTATTCATAGCAGTAGGTAGCATACTGCTCTGCAAAGTCATACAGACCTGGGATTGCAGACCCAGCTTTACCTATTACTGGTTCCATGATATTGAGCAAGCTACTAACCTCTCATAATTATGTCTACCTAATTAGGTCATTGTGAAGATGATGTGAAATAATGCATGTCAAATGACTAAACCAGAGTCTGACACAGAATAAAACTGGGGAAACTGTGTTATCATTAGTCATCATGGATATTTTTTACGGAAACCATTCATTGCATGCGCAAAAATACTACATGAAAAGCATATTGGTTGTTCAATTAATTGCTAGACACTTGAATATCACGGAATTAAGGTTAGGGCTCTAAAGGACCAAAGCACTAAAAAGTGTTTAAATGTGTTATTAATGCTGGCATTTGAGTAGGGAGAGAAGGTAGAAAGTTATGCAGTATTTTCAGCAACAAAGTTGCATGGTACTTCAATGTAACTCACATAAATTAACTTTGCCAGACAGAGGGGATGGGATCGATCTGAATAATACTGGCAATTATGCCAGCCATTTCTCTCAATGATCCTTTGCTCCTGGTTACATAGATGTAATCATACCTGTAATAACCAACTTACTTACTGAAAACTTGTAGAAAGCATTTGTACATGTTTTTAAAGCTTCTCCTGTGAATGTGCTTAAAATATGTCTGTAAACAGATATATCAGTGATATAACTTTGTTAACATCCTTGGAGAAGAAATTGAAGAATTAGTTGAAGGTTAGAGGAGAACACTGAGAAAGATTTAATATTTTGTATGCTCATTTTATATTTAAAGAAGTCTCAAGAACAATTTACTGACAGTAATTTCTTTCTGACAAGAATGCTAGTTTTAGAACTTAAGCTTCTATAAGATATTTACTTAAATTTGCAACTATTTTGTACCATGTGCATTTTTTAGTAAGTATAAGTTCTAATTTTATAAGAATAACAAATAATAAATGAGGCTTATGATATCCATGAGATAATGTGAGAAAATGTAATAAATGCTAAGTAAAAAGATAGAAGGATATCAATTTTATGTACACAATGATTATAAGTAAATAAAAAGGGTAGATAGAAAAAAAGACTTAAAAATAAATATAACCAAAACCTAATATTGACCAGAGTTATGTTAAGATGATGGGATTGTGAGTGATTTTATTTTATTTAGTTTATATAACCTAAAAACGTATGGTTTTAGAAACCTGTGCAAAAGCAGACACAAAACATTAATAGAAGAACATACACCAAATTTGCTGTCACCAAAATCGATCTTTGGAAAAGATTCAGATGTTAGAATTTTGCAATAATTTCAAATTTTAATGACCGGTCTTCTCTTCAGAACTCCAGGCTCCATGACTTCACTGCAGCATTCAGTTTATCTACATCACAATAGAAAATAACAGTAGCTTATGTAAAACTATTTGTATCCATCTCTACACTCACCAACTGTCTCCGCTCCTTGTCTGGACTACTGTGTTCAGGCTCAGTTGGGTCCCACCATTATTTTAAAGCTACAAATGCACCAATACCCCATAGCTGGATCTAAGCCAAGAAGTTTGGCTTCTCAGGCCAACTGTGGCTGACTGTAGACACACACTTGAGTTTTCACCCAAGCTATCTTATGATTACCACAGGAAGACGCATTATCACATGAGTTAATATGCAAAATACATCACCTCTTATCCAAGAAATAGAACAACGGCAGATATGGAGATTAAATGAGTCCACACATTTAACAGAACTTGCTCTTTTTTTTATTTGCAGTTTCATAAAATGGTTTGTTTAGTCATGAATTCGCTTATATATTCAATAAACATTAATAATAAGAGCTAACATATTTTAGCTCCTTCACATTTGCTAGGCATTGAGCTAGGAATTTTGTATTTAATCTTGCAGATAGAAAAACTTGAGGCTTAGAAAGGATAATTAACCTGTCCAAGGAAAGATTGAGAAGTGGTGGATCCAGAATTTGAACTCTCATTTTCCAGTAAAGATTCTGCTCTTTAACAACGATGCTGTATGGCTTGCTATTTATTGAAGAACTACTAAGTGCCAGGCATTTCTAGGTTCTAGGGAACACAAAGGTGAGTAAGAATCCTACCACTCAGGAGATAAAAAACACATGTTCCTTTTCTTTCAGAAGTTTGCAGGTAACAGGGTTCATTCGACAATCTCTTTCCGCTAAATTCCCAAGGTTAAAACAGAGTTAGATAGCCAATTAAATATAAAGAGGGCTATTTAAATCTGGTCTAACTGACTAAGGTAGGACCTGATTTGATTATTCAACAATTTAAAATTGTAGTTTCAGCCGGGCTCGGTGGCTCAGCCTGTAATCCCGTGCCTTGGGAGGCTGAGGTGAGTGGATTGCCTGAGCCCGCGGGTTCGAGACCCGCCTGGGCAACTTGGCAAGACCTCATCTCTACAATAAATCAAAAAATTAGCCGGGCATGGTAGCGCACACTTGTAGTTCCAGCTACTTAGAAGACTGAGGCGGAAGGATCGCCGGAGCCCAGCAGCCCAAGGCTGCGGTGGCTGGGAGCGGCTACTGCACTCCAGTCTGGGTGATGGAGTGAGACTCCAACTCAAAAAAATAAAAATAAAAAATAAAAAAAATAAATTGTAGTTTCAAGTTAAGTATCTCTAATCCAAAATTTCAAAATCTGAAACTTTTTGAGCATTGCCATGACACTCAAAGGAATTGAAGCAATTCATATTTCAGATTTTCAAACTAGAAAATTTCAACCAGTAAGTATACGATGCGAATATTTCAAAATCCTAAATCCTAAACACCTCCGTTCCCAAGCATTTTGAATTAGTTATAGCCAACCTGTACCATCAATTCAAGAGTCTCCAGATGACTGTTCAGGTGTGACTGAGGTGGCTCGATGACACGGCTCAATGGCACGGCCCTTCTTCCTACACGAGATCCTCTTTGGTAAATAATGCCAGGGCCTGACAGATGAAGATGCAGCCTTGTGTGCCAGAAGACCCAGCTGTGAGACGGACCCACTTCCCCTCATGTGGCTCAGGTATGTGGCTCTCAGATACTGAGTTGCCTCTAGAACCATATTACAAATCACAGAGAACGCTGGAACAGAAATCTCTACCATGCACATGCAAGCATAGGCATGTTCATAGATCCCGCCTCAGTAAGACTCCTGCCACTGTTGCTCCACTCCAAACTCTCTTCCACAAATCACCAGAATGACACTTCTGAATGAGCATAAAGCAAACAGAATTTACTGGCTGAAAATGTTCAGAGGCTTTCCATTTCTCTTTGGATTAAGTCTGCAGGGCTTTGTTGCAAAGGCAACGAAGACTGGAAAGATCAGGAGGCGTTCAGCAAGTGGTTGCAAAGGGGCATCTCCCAAGTCCTGCCTCCTCTCCTCTCCCACCTCGGGAAATCTCCTCACTACAGTCCACTGGTAAGGACCTTCTTTCCATCTCTTCTCTTGTGGGCTTCTGTGCAAGCCGCTTCTCAATTCATTTACACACCCACCATCCCTAAACTCCTGAGCCTTTCTTGGGGAAACCTTTACAGCCCCACAGACCAAGTTGAATTATACAGAATATTTTCTTGGAATAAAGAAATGTGGCTCATGTTTCTACAAAATCTAAAAATCTGCAGCCTCTCAAGGCATTCTGCCTCTGCTTTGTAACCTTTATCCAACCTGGCCAGAATGCAGCAGTCATTTGATTGAAAATGTGTCATGCTTTTCTCCCAAGAAAAGCATTTCCTTAACTCAGTGATGATGAATAACATATATCTTATTATTGAATCCCCAGTGCCAGGCACTGAGTCAGTGCTCAAAAAAATTATTTGTACAATTAATGAAGCTTCACTGGAAAAGAGTCAAAATGACAGTCATCTTGTATCCCTTGAACAAGGAACCAGTGGTGATCCAGGGTATCAGGAAACTGAAAAGGCGACTTTTCTTTTGCAAGTCTGTCACCGCTTGCAGTTTACAAGGCGCCAGTGGAATATTCTGTCCTAAAAGTACTGACTTTGACATATCTGAAGTTTGATGGCACAGAGGTTTCCCCAAGAACAGGAAGACAGGCAGACCCATCCCTTCTCTGACAGAAGGCATTGCCTGTGAAAGACTGCAACTTCCCTAGAACCATTCATGCATTCATTCTGTTCATTCAGCAGAGAAGCCAAGAGCCCTCCGTGTGCCTAATGTTGGGGAAAATCCGGATCATTCACAACTGAAGGACAGCTCCTGCCCTGAAAGAACTTCTTATGAAAAGGCGACAATGGAAAACTAACTCAGTGGCAGCTACAGTGTGGCATTTCTGAGAGAGGAGCCCAGAAAAGAGATCCCTACACTGCTAGGAAACACTGAGAAGGAGGTCTGCGTCACCTCCTGCAGCTTTCTAGGCTCCAATGAAATATTTTGTCCTAAAAGTGCTGACTCTGAAATATCACTGCTTATAAGAAGACTGGGGGCTCCAGAGAAGACTAAACAGGCTACTAGACACCTGCAGAGAGCAATGGTGAAAAGCAAGCCAAACAATAGGAGCAGTCTGTGGAACAGCCATGAGTTGAGGGCAAAAAACACAGGTCGGTAAAATGCCAGAGTTTGGGGTTGGGTGCTGAATGGTGGACAGACCTGGGCAGGGTCCAGAGAGGAAGGACATTTAAGATTCTATTCTGAAGGTGAACGAAGGCTGTGAAGGCTGTTAAGCCTATAAGAGGGGCTCTGTAGAAGTCAGATTGGCGTCTTAGAAGGAGCAGCTCACAACACTGTTAAAGGCTGGGGGAGGGGAGTTATAAATTGACAAAGTCTCAAAGGATTTTACAAAATATTTGCATATTTTGAGATGGGAAGTTGGAATAAAAAAGTAATGATTTATGTGTGTTGAGAAATGGATATACTTCCTAATATTTGTGAAAATGTTTACATACATCATTTCCCTTGAATTAGGGAGTGAGGACAATGGTTCCACAAAATCTGACGATGGCTGGTGCCTCATTATCCAATTAGTTGATAGGCGTAGGTTGGGTGAATTAAGCTAAATGAGATCCTGTTGCTGCATAGAAGTAGAACAAGAGTGATTTTTTAAATGTTTTGTTTTGTGTTTTGTTTTGTTTTGTTTCCAGAATAATGAAGCTAGGAGTCTTGAGCCTCACCGAGGAGCAGTGGACTAGGCATGTCCCCTGAGTCCACAACCCTTGGAGACAGGGCATGGGTTAGGATAGGTGGCATGGACCTCAGAAGTGGAGGTGGCCAAGCCAGCTAGGAAGCCTCTGTGGACATCTTGAGGCCCACCTGCCGCTACCATTCACAGCAACCAGCCCTGTTGGCAGCAAGTGGTACCAGCCAACCCCAGAACACATTCTGCAGAATTAAAAAGAGAACGGAGCTATTATTACAGTAGAAACACTTAGAAATGCTTGTTTTTAGCCACTGTGAAGTTTGTTCTTCAAAGAATATACTTCTCATCAATAACAGCACCCAAGGACCCCAGGCTCCTCCATCCTTGATGAAGAAAGACCAGTCTTAGTCATTCTGCCATGAGTTGGAATAATAGGTGGGTATTTCTCAAGAGACTGCAAATGCAAAATTCAGGAAAAGTATGAGCAAATTCACACTACCAAATTGGCAACCTTTTGAGAAATGTATACCCGATCATATTCTGTGAGACCATGGGACAAGACCAGCAAATGATGTGTCCAAAAGCTTCTTTGCATATCTTTGTGCTGGACCTGAACTCTAGCAATGGCTGCTGTACACTTTTGTAACTGATTTGATATTCCGTTGCAGCTTTAACTTTGCATTCTGAGAACACCAAATGCTGCAGATTTATTTTTACATGACATGAGAGACAACGAAACTTTTGGGTTAACACAGTCATATTTCTTTATTCTTACCCATTAAAAAGTATTGCTGTATTGAGGTAAATTTCTCAAACAAAAATGCCTGGAAGAGCAGTTTAGCAAAATAAGTCTTTGATTGTAAGCCGCAAAGTGTCTTCCTGAGTTCAGTTGTGAAAGAAGTATGTGTGAGTGTGTGTACAGGCATGTGTGCTTTAAGTTATTGTATTATGTAAATTTTCTTAGGGAATCGAGCCTTGAATTTGATGCTCAATTACATTTAGAAAATGTACTTTGTCTACAGAAGACTATTGATTTGTGAGCATATGGATCGTAATAGTGAAACATTTTTATGTAGGTATTTTGTTAATACAGATCCTATTTCCAGACATATTCTGTGAATTATAAATGGAATGGACCAAAAAATGGTGATTACAGTGACCTAGATAATATTTGCAGTCCTAGGTCTACAAATGTGTGGTGTGGAGTAATAACACTCTAGAAGCCTGTCATTAAATGCTGCCATGTTTTGTTAGAAAAATACCTTGACTCTGAGTTTAAAGTCCATGTGGCGCGTTTATGAGATCCAGCTCATCCACACAATGAAGACCTCCCTAGACAAACTTTCAGAGTTGTTATTATTCAGTGAAAGTTTTTCTTTGTAAGGTAATGTTGATTGTTAACTCCCCCAAAAAGACCATAAGAAAAATCTGTTAATTTTTAAAAACTAGCTTATTTTATATATATTTCTGTATTAACTTATTATATTAAAGCAGGCCATTACCTTGACAGAGTCATAATAGTGTCTCAAAAGGGAGATATCAAGGGAAAGTACTCTTGAGATCTCAAGGCCTGAGATGAGTAATTTTAAGGCAAGTCTTAAAAGGTGGTGTGTCTTAGTCCATTCTGACTGCCGAAATAAAATACCATAAACTAGGTGGCTTATCAACAACAGAAATTTATTTCCCATAGTTCTGGAAGCGGGAAAATTTAAGATCAAAGTGTTGGCATATTCTGTGTCTGGCAAAGGCCCATTTCCTGGTTCATAAAAAACACATTCTGATTTTGTCCTCACATGGTGGAAGGGCAGAGCAACTCTCCAGGGTCTCTTTTCTAGAAGAATTAATTCCATACATGAGGGCATGTCCCTCATGACCCAATTGGCTCCAAAAGGTCCATCTCCTATTACCATCATACAGGCGACGAGGTTTCAACCCATGAATTTTTGGGGGACAGAAACATTCAGACCATAGCATCTAAAGTTAGTTGGGATGGGACAGAGGTAATAAAATAATAACTTTAGATGGGTAATAAAATAGGTAATAAAATAATAGCTTTTAGTTTGACAAAACAAACTAGGAGTCTTGAAGCAAGTCTTGATGAGCATGTTGTTAGTCTTGACAAGTAAGCTCTTTCGTTGCTACTGTTGTTGGAATGTTTGTCCCCTCTAAAACACTTGTTGATATTTAATTTTTCTGGAGTCTTTACGAGGTGATTTGGTCATGAAGATTCTGGCCTCATAAGTGGATTAATGCTGTTATCACTGGGCGGGGAATCATTGTCTCCAGACTGAGTTTGTTATACAAGCAAATTTGACCCGAGTTCTCTATCTCGGTGCTCACTTCCACGTTCCACCTTTCACTGTAGAATGGCCCTCACCAGATGCCAGTGCTATGTGCTTGGACTTTCCAGTCCCCAGAACCATAAGTCAAATAAACATTTCTTTATAAATTATCCAGTCCCTAACCCTGAATTGTACCCCACATCTTTATAATAAAAAAATATTATCCAGTCAGTGGTATTCTGTTATAGCAGCAGAAAACAAACTAATACAATTGGGTTAACTTACTTATTCCAAGCACAGGTATTTCCTGAAGCAAGCAGTTAGGTAGCTATTTTACCTGGCTTCAGTACTAGTTAACATAGAGATAACAGACTATATTTTTGTCCCAGAGTTGTTTAGCACAGGAAAGAAGGCATGTTGGTCTCAGTTCTAAGTCCCTGGTATTGGTCTTTATACGGACTTAACTGGATATCTGATCATTTTCACCACTGTTGCGTGTGTAGTAGGTAGATTCCTGGATGCTAGTCATTTCAGTTCCACAGTATCATTCCAATCATACTCTACTGGTCAAAGTCACAAATCAGTTCATATTTAAGGTGTGAAGACATAGGCCCTGGGCTTTGATGAGAAGAATTCAAATAAGTTGTGCCCATATTTTAAAACTACTAGATTTATCCTCTGGCCACAAACGATGTACAGTCTTCCTATGAAACTTCCAAAAAAGACTCATCAAATTATGAAACTAGCTTCAGGCTTGAGATGCAGGATCTTGTCATCTAAATCAGGTCCAGGTGTGGCTAAGGTCCCATGTGTTCAATTCTTTGACCTGAAAATCTGTAAACACAAATGATAAATTACTAGTTTTCCACACACCAAATGTTCATGGGTTGAACAAACACAGGAATTCCTATTCAAAAACAGAAGCAGGTAGAAGGTACACAATAATTGGTCCACAACAATTCAGAGACAAACAGGGCACATGTCACCAATTTGTTGACTGAGGACAAGCAATACTACCTAGGAGTGGCTCAGTCATCTAAGCTCTTGGCTCTGCCTTCTGGCCTGCCTTCCTTTTCACAGATTTAGCTTGTGTTTGCAATTGAGTAATTTTCTCAGCCTGCTTCTCATTTAGGCATTCAAGAACCGAAAGGACACTTTAAAATTTTTATTGTCTCTATCCTTTTCTGCCCAAGATGTTAGAATTCTTTAAAATTTTTGGAAGGCCTCTTACTTATCAATTTATACCCCACACCATTAGACAAAACCGCATCCATAAATCTTTTCAAAATAGTTCCTTCTGTCCCTGGGTCTCTTTTGGATCTGCTACGGAGCAATGCCCTTGGGATTCTTTGCAGACCTGTTCTTTAATGGAGAAGATGTGTGAGGTGGACACGTACCATCGTTAGACAACATTTTGTTTCCTCGAAAGGGTCTTTGAAATGCTGATTTAAGTGTTTCTGAGATCCTAATGAGGGATTTACTAGCCACATTCTCAGCTTTATCTTTTCTGGCTAACACCCTGAATTTCTATTTCTGCCATAGGCTATTTCTTACTTTGAGAGCCTTCTGCTGACTGAAAAGAATATCTGGAGCCTCTATTTTCCCTCCAAATTCTACTTTAAGACTAAAGAGTTTGTTGTTGTTTTTTCTCTTCTCACATTTTATTGTAAGGAGCTAGAAAAATCCACACCACTTCTTCAGCACTCTGCATAAAAATCTCCTTCCCTACACCATCGAGTTCATTGGGCATGTTTCCTCTTTTCTATGTTACTATAGACGACAGTTTCTACAACCACCCTCATGTCTTCATGCCTTCACTGGGAACCTACTTGGGTCTTGCCAAGCTTCTGCTGGCCACCTAGTCACAAAATCAATGTCACATATTTCAGAATTTATTATAGTAGTACCCTTCTTCTGAGGCCCAAATTCTATTTCAGTTGTCTATTGCCGCTTAATAAAGCACAACAAAAGTTCCTGGCATAAAACTCCAACCATATGTGTCAGCGGCCCCATCTCCTATCCCCTCATTGTGCCTTATTGGTCCAAGCGGAGGGTACACTCAGCTCTGCATAGAGAAGGGGCAGAAGGGTTCTCACCACTCCACCTCATATGCATTACATCACTCAGTATCCTTGATGATGGATGGGAGGGAGGCTCAGGTCCCCATCCGGGCCCCCGACTCTGGAGTAGGAACCAGAGTACCAACTAGCTCTGCTCCGTACCACCCCATTCAGTCTCATTGCCTCCAGGAAGGTACGGAAATTTGGCCTCCACAGGGCTCCAGTGATATCTGAGATGGGGTAGAAGGGGAGTGCTGGCTAGTATAACCCCAATGCACACCACCTTAGCAAATGGAAGCTCAGCTTCTCACTGGGCCCTGCTCCCCTGAAGGTGGGAGATGAAGCATGGTGGTGACTAGCCCCTTGTGTCTCCTCAATGTGTCTCATGGGGATGAAGTCTCAGCTGGCCTTTGAACCTATCTAGCACTGCCTCTAGGGGAAATCAAAGCACTGTCCTCTAATGTTATACAGAAAATGGAAGAACAACTCCCTGGTACAGGTCCCTCTAACACAGTCCTGGCAGGGGAATTGAAGCACCCCTTAAAAGTAGGACTACAGCTTGGAAAGGAAACCCTCTTTATTTGCTAACACCACTCAACAGAAGAATCTGCATTTCACCACTTGTGCTTGCCTCTATGGGAGGATGATGGGAAACACTAGCTTCCCGCTCAGTTCTGCTGAAATTGCAGAGGAAGAATGCAACTTATTTGGCACAAAGTGTTGACAAACAAGTTCCCTGTTATTAGGTCACCACTTTCCCTGCACTTTGGCTAGAGACAGCAATCTTTTTTTGGAAATATATGTCTATGCCTGTTGGTGACTCTGGGTTGGAGGCCTTCAGACAGAGCTCCCTTTAGGAACTATGTGGAAGGAAATAATAGAACCCAGGTGACTTTCTGCCACATTATTCCTCAAACTGAGAGATTCCTAGACAATCTGCCTGTGTTTGTTCCTGTTATTATGCCCATGTAACTTTAGATATAAGGAGAAATGGGATAATCCATCTTTCCAAGCATAGAGTAGTCCAGGTATATTTTTGATTCCCCAGGAAGAGACAAGCAGGTATTCAGTATCTTGGTCTAAAGGCAATAAAGAAGGCAGAATACAGATCTACAGATCTGCAACTTTAAAAAAGAAAACAAAAAGATAGCTTTAAGTAACACCAGTGATAAAATAAATAGATTCACAACCACAAGAAAGAGAAGAGAGAATAATTCTTTTGTTTACAAGCTTGAAGTACTGAATGAATCTATAACCTTTTCTATTGAGTTTATTAACTAGAGAGTAAATATACATATATATTACAAGACTGGTACTAGAGGTGAGTTCTTTCTCTAGTAATCTTTCAACTACTTGTTTTCATCTTGCTTAGTTTCTGATTTTAAACAGTGATGAGTAACTGGATAAAGACTTGCATTGATTAAGATGAATTTTGATGCTTTGGGCACCATCTTAGTTCTTTTGGGGTACTATAAAAAAATATCACAAGCTGGGTGCCTTATAAACTGCAAAATGTTGTTTATCAGAATTCTGGAGGCTGGGAACTCCAAGATCAAGGCTTTGTCTCGTAAGGGCCCATATACAGATGTTTGCTAGACCTAGTTCATAGATGGCACCGTCTCACTGTGTTATCACATGATAGAATGGTCAAGGCAGCTGTCTGGAGCCTCTTGTACATGGCACAATGTTAAAACCACCCTGAGATACCACCTAACTCTGATCGGGATGGCCATCATGAATAACTCAAAAAACAAGGTGCTAGAGAGGATGTGGGGAAAAGGGAACATTTCTACACTGTTGGTGGAAGTGTAAACTAGTACTATCTTTGTGGAAAACAGTGTGGCAATTCCTAAAAATTGACCTCCTTTACAAACAACAATCCTCCTTCTGGGAATATACTCAGAGGAACTCAAATCACTCTATGAAAAAGATACCTGCACATGCATGTTTATTGTAGCATTATTCACAATAGTAAAAACATGAAACCAACCATGCTGTCCATTGAAAGTGGACTGGATTTTAAAAATTTGGTACATATACAAAATTTGGTACATATACATGATGGAATATAACACAGTCATAAAGAAGGACAAAATTATGACTTTGCAGCAACTTGGATGGAATTAGAGTCTATAATATTCAGTGATCTATCATAGAAACAAAGAACTGAGTACCACATGTTCTCACTCATAAGTGGATCTTGAGCAATTATCACAATACTATAAGAAAGAGATTGGCAGTAGTAGGAAACTGCCAGTGAAGGGAGGGGCACAATTCATTGAAAGGGTAACAGCTCCCAAACCAGTGAAATGGAGACCAAAGTGGGACCCAAACTTTACCTGTACAATGACCATTTGTATACCTCCCCACATCTTTAAAATTAAAAAAAATTTTTTAAAAAGAAACGAATTTCCTCTGAGATGAAAGAATCTACTCAGAAAAACACCACGGTTGATATGTCTGGAAGTGTTAAAAAGGTAAACTGAAGCTCAAAACATTTTTTACATTTATTTGAGGAAACAACACTTCATGAATCAGACAGCTTCAGACTAGAAGGGATTCAGGAACTCCTTGAGTGAATGCAGTAGGGAGGCTTTTATAGGAGAGATGCAGATATAAAGTGAATATTTTATTGGTTACAGTTATACAGTTGTTTTATTTGGTCTATCCTGTTGGGAGGTTTCTGGTCATGTAGCTATAAGTTTATTGGCAACTTCTGATTGAGTGCAAGTTCTGTTTTTCTTCAGCATAAGCATTTACAAGAAATAGCTCGAGTTATGTTTTGCTTATGTTTGCAAATCAAGCAAATTGAAGTCACTTATTAGGCTTAACTGGTTTTGTCTGCTCAGGGATTCTTCAGACCTGGTCTCCATTTTAATTTACCTTAACAGAAGGAAGATGAGACCCCAAGTCCAGATCCAGCTAGAACTAGGGCAATCAAAGAGAGAAGAATTTCTCTGTTTTAGAAATGATGAGGATCCAGAAACATGATCTGAGTACTACATGTACTCATAAGCAGACCCTAGGCATTTATCATAATACTGTAAGAAAGGGGTTGGCAGTAGTGGGACACTGCTGGGGGCGGGGCACATAGCCAGTAAAGGCACCCAAACTTTACCTGTATGATGACCACTTATGTATCTAACTCTGAATTGTACACCACATCTTTAAAATAAAAAATAAGAGGAAAAGCCGGGCTCAGTGGCTCAGCCTGTAATCCCGCGCCTTGGGAGGCTGAGGTGAGTGGATTGCCTGAGTCCATGGATTCGAGACCCACCTGGGCAACTTGGAGAGACCTCATCTCTACAATAAATAAATAAAAAATTAGCCGGGCGTGGTATCGCACACCTGTAGCTCCAGCTACTTGGAAGGCTGAGGCGGAAGGATCGCCGGAGCCCAGCAGGTCGAGGCTGCGGTGGCCGGGAGCGGCCACTGCACTCCAGTCTGGGCAACAGAGTGAGACTCCAACTCAAAAAAAAGAGGAAAAAAAAAGAAATGGCGAGGATCACTTATGAATATAAATGCAAAAATCCTAAATTAGCTTCTAAATAGAATCCAGCAATACCTTAAATGATTAAAATTTGTTCTAAGTATGCAAAAAAGATTCAATGTTAAGAAATATTTATAAATAATTCAAGTTATTATAAAGCTATGGATAAACATAATCTCATCATCGTCTTAGCTGTTGAAAGGTAATTTGGTAAAAATCAACATCTGTTGATGTTGGTCCCTTTTTTACCATCGTAAAATGTTTTATCTGGTTTAATGAGAAACACTGAGATAGTGCCACAAAAATTAGCAGCAAAATAAAATTTTTATTGTGGGCAATTTGGTGATATCTATCAAAATTACAAACGCATGTACCAATTGTCTGTCAATTCTCCTTTTAGGAACCTATACAGGTGATCTGATTATCTGATTTAAAAAAAAAAAACAAAAACGACTCCAAAACTCAGTGGCATAAAACAATATGTTTTTATGTGTCAAGATTTTGGGCAGAGCACAGAAGGCACAACTTGCTTCTGCCTCATGCAGACTGGGGTTCAGTTGGGGTGGCTCAAAAGGCTCTAGAATAAAGGGACAGATAGACGAGGGCCACATGTCAGAGCCTCTGGTTGTTGACTGTGTTCCTAGTTTCTTTTCCACATTGCTTCTGCTTAGGCTGCAATGTCCCAAATGGCTTCTTCACCCCTTCACCAATTGTTAGAGTACTCTTTTCCTGCTGGATTTACTTCTCTAAGTTCATCATGGTATTGTAAAGACAGAGGAACTTAAAGACCTTTATTCACTATATGACTCATAAAAGAAAAGAAAGCAGGTTGACCTTTAGATATCTTTATAAAACACTGGCCCACTCACAAATCCTTTCTTTTATGGCCTACTGAACTTTTTATTCCTACCCCCATAATATCTTATAGTGGTATTCCTTATTCTGAATGTAATATATTCCAAAATTACACAGCAAAATTCTACATGGAAGGAATCTATATGTCATTATTTAAAGGCAAAAAGCAGCAATATATTCCTAGCCCATCCAAAACTCCCCAAAATTTCCCCCAGATATCACTAAAACACTTAAACAACTATAATTACAATCACCAAGGATGTCCACAAAATGGAAGGCCATTAAATGTCCATCAGTTAATGATTTAGCACTTTTATTCATCAGCTTGTGTTTGTCTATAGTAGGCAATTATATGAATGCAAATAATCTTTTCTGCTACATTTCTATAAGCATTCAGAAAAATAGATTAAATATAAAAATAAGTTCATATAAATAATAAACTCAAATTTCACTCCCAATTTTTTAAAAGACCATTTAAAACACAATTATTTACTGGTTAGTGTTTCCTAAAAGAGGTTAAGGGAAGAGAGGAGGGAGATCAGAGGCATCATGATTGCTGTTGAGCGGGTGTCAAAGTGTGTGGGATGAACTGGTGAAGGAAGCTCTGGAACCATTCCTGCCTGAGGTTTGTCCATGTTCCGTTCCAAGGGACTGGCAACTGTTTGTACAGTACTATGTCCCTCAGAAGAAGATGATTATGACCTATCACCTGAAATCACAGTCAAAGCAACATGATGTGAAAAACTCGAAATGGCCGTCTCTTTGTGTTCCCTATGCTTGCAAGCTTACACCTCTTGGTAATAATGTAACAGTGCTTGTAGTTGCATTTTTTAGTTTCTGCCATGTATTTTGTATGACTTTACATTTATTTAAATTTTTTTTTCATTTGAAGATTGAGTCAAATAATCTTTAAGATTATTCTGTGAGATTGACTCCTTGCGACTCTGAGCATCAGTTTAAACAAGTTCTTTGTCAGTAAGTTCTTTGCTATGTAAGGCTATTAGTTCTTCACATTTTTAAGTGTACGTGACACTAAACCAACCCCTTTAAAAAAGATCCAAGTAGAGTTTTTTGTTTATTTGTGCTGGTATTGTTGTTTTTCTTTGCACCTATCATTTCCATGGGACTTTGGAAGTCAACAATAAATTGTCCCTGTCTTCCAATTGGGGAGTTTTGGATGGGCTAGGAATGTGGAGATTATTCCAACAATTAAAAGCAAATGTAGACAATATGAACATGAGACAAGATCCTGTTGGGAAACAGCTGATATACGAATGCAGTTCACTCTACCTCCTCCTCCCCGGGTTCACAGGCAACATCAATGTTTTTACTGGTGTGCATAGACAGATTTGATTCAGCAAAGTTTCAATTCAAATAATGAATTTTGGGGAAAATTGTTTGCAAGTTGTAGCAAATATTCAAATTTGCTACAACTTGCAAATTTGGGATATCTTGAGGTTAAACATCCTCTGAATTCTTAGTTATTTCAAAATACGAGGAGAATCTTAAAAAAGAAGAAATATATTTATTAAAAACTTTTTATTTATTCTTACATATTTAAACTTCAGTCACCTTCAAAGTCCTCCCTATTTGATGCAATACACCTATTGAGACGCTTTTGCCACTGCTCAAAACAGTTTTTGAGTTTATCAATTCTGATGCCTTTTAGTGCTTCTGCCTTTTTTTGTTTCACCTCTTCCACATGGGCAAAACATTTCCCTTTGAGGAGTTTCTTCATCTGGGAAAACAAACAAACAAACAAAAAAGTCACTCGGGATGAGATCAGGTGAATAGAGAGGTTGGGACACTGGCATCATGCCATTTTTGGTCAAAAACTGCTGAATACTCATCGCAGTGTGGGCAGGTGCACTAGTAAATCACCTATCATGAAGTAGGCAAATGAGCATTGAAAGAAACTAAAAAAAAAAAAAAATTTCACTGAAGCTGAACACAGCGTCTCACAAAAATGCTACTGGTACACTGATGTTAATGGGTTCCTAGAACACTTCCCTAATGGAAGAAGCCTGGACTAGAAGGGGTCCATCCTCCAAAAAATAATTCCATTTTTTGTGGGAGTCATCCCTTGTGTAATGATGAGTTGAAAACTACCTAGTAGAGCAGGAAACTAAACAAACCATAAAGAAGCCATTATAATTTTTATTTATTTTATTTTTCCTTTGTATGTATTGATTTCCACTTTTTCTTTCTTTTTTATTTTAGATTCAGGGGGTACACATCTGAATCCATTACATGGACATACCTTGTAGTGGTGGGGATTGGGTCTCAGGTGGCCCAATCCCGGGGTAGGAACATTGTAGCCCGTAAGTAGTTTCTGAACCCTAACCCCTGCTTCCTTCCCCCCATACTGGTGTCCCCCGAGTTTATTATTTCCATCTTTGTGACTGTTTAGCTCTCACATATGAGTGAGAACTTGCGATGTTTGGTCTTCTGTTTCCAAGTCAGTTCACTTAGGATCATGACCCCCAGCTCTGTCCCTGTTGCTGCAACAGACATGATTCCACCCTTTTTTATGGCAGCATAGTATTCCATGGTGTGTATATACCACATTTTCATCCATTGATTGGTTGATGAGCATTTAGTTTGATTTCACATCTTTGCATTCTCCCTAGGGTTGGTGTGTGTTTGATTCATTTTGTCAAACTATTGTTTTCTTTATTTTAAAGCTTTTGCTATAGTTAAAAGTGTACTTTAAAAACCCTATTTTCTATTTAATTTAGAGAAAAGTAAATAGAAAGAAAGTGAAAACTCAGTCTTTATGTAAGTTCCATAGTTTTATGAGAATTTGTACTACTGATTTTTATATATTCTTGTTCTTGAGATAAACAGTTTTCTAGAGAAATCGTTGAGTTACGATGGCATTTAATTCTGATTCCTCTCAAGCTCAGATCAGTTCTCTAACCCAATGACGACCTGTCCCTCTTTGGTTTACTGTTCAAGTTTCCCAGAAATCTTGTGTTCATGTCATATACTTTTCCTCAGTGCCACAGTTGTTGGGTCCTCTTAATTTTGGTGTATGTGCTTAATTCAAAATACCTAAACCTATTGTCTGATTTGTGTATGCTATCCTAACCATTAATTGTATTTTTGATGATTAGGATTATCTTGCTTAAAGATTGATTTGTGCTTTTCAATTTGGATAGAAACAAAGTTTTTTTCTGCTTATAAAAAAGGAATGATATATTCTATGCCTGCACTGTTCAAAATGGTAACCACTGGCCACATGTGGCCATTTAATTACATGATTTTAAATTAAAATGTTAAATTTAATTTCCCCAAAACACTAGCCACATTGCAAGTGCTTAATAGCCACATATCACTAGTGGCTGCCATATTGTACAATGCGTTGAACATTTCCATCATTACAGAATGTTCTACTGAATAGTACTGCTTTATAAATAAACCCTCTACAGGAAACCACAGAACAATTACCAAATACCTCTTAATATGACTGCAAAATGTCTGTAGTCTATTATTTTGGCTTGACTCATTTCCCAGAAACACCTTGAACCTTAATAAATTGTTGTGAATTTCATAGTACGCTGTACAACATGCTCCTTCACTGAATCACAACCCTTTCCTTCCTTGCCTCCTCCCAATGTCTTTCTTACCCTCTTACCCTCACATCACTTACTAGAAGGCATAAGATACAGGGAAAATATTCCTTGTATGTTCTTGAGTCAATGTTCAGAAAGAACTGGAGTTAAGAGGCTTCATCCTTTCGTCAGGGAGATCTTTAAAACTAGGCTGGGCCCAGAAGATGAAGCAGGAGAAATAATGTTTGAATCTCCAAACCTAGAGGAGCAGTGTAAAAATGGAAGGACTTATCCTTTCAACTGCTGGGAGTGCAGCCAGCTGTTAGTCCTCTGCTGTCACGTCTTCAGCCCTGTCCAGCTCTGTCCAGGCTTTTGCTGTAGAGAAATGCCTTATGTAAGTCGTGTCTTTCCTGGGAGAAGTTTACATCCAATAACTAGTAGATGGGGATTAAAAAGTCCAGCTCACTCCTCTTCAGTCTGAAGGTCAAGTCCAGCCTTAGAGCTCCCTGTGGAGCTCACATTTGTTGTGACTGCATCTCAGTCTTCTTCCTGCTTAATCCTGTGCTCTTCTCTTCTCTCTCAATTGTTTATCCTGAAAGGACTCCCTAAAAAACTCCCTTTATCTCAATTTTATCTCCATCTCCACAATCTGCATTCCTTGGAAGCCAACCTTTTACATACGCACACATTCCTATTACCTGTATTAGGAAACTTATTAATATAATTTACAATATGAGTAGGTCGAAAGAAAAAATTATGAAATTATCTCAATCAACATTAAAAGAATTTTTTTAGCCGGGCTCGGTGGCTCAGCCTGTAACCCCTCGCCTTGGGAGGCTGAGGTGAGTGAATTGCCTGAGCCCATGGGTTCGAGACCTGCCTGGGCAACTTGGCGAGACCTCATCTCTACAATAAATCAAAAAAAAATTAGCCGGGCATGCTAGCGCGTGCCTGTAGTTCCAGCTACTTGGAAGGCTGAGGCAGAAGGATCGCCGGAGCCCAGCAGGTCAAGGCTGCGGTGGCCGGGAGCGGCCACTGCACTCCAGTCTGGGTGACAGAGTGAGACTCCAACTCAAAAAAAAAAAAAAGAATTTTTTTTCAAATTTACACTTCAGATAAAAGCCTTTAATGAAACAGGACTAAATAAAGTATATATGCACTGATTTTAAAATAAACTAATTCATTGCCAATAAATGACCACAGCATCAGTGTTAATGATATTAGGTGCCCTGCAGTTAAAATAAAAAATAAAAGCAAAACAGTAGCTCACTTTTTAAAAGGTAACAACCAATGCAATTATAAAAGAGAAAGTAACATGAGATATTTTTGAAAATAGGATGGTAAAATTATAATTATTTGCGGCTGAACCTATGATAAGCCTAGAAACTCCAAGATAATCAAAGGAAGTAAAGGCATTCTTAATACTGAATTAACTAGTTATAAAATTAATTTATTAAAATTTATTACCCTTCTATTTACAAAATAAAAGCCCTTTAGAAAATACGGTGGAAGGCCAGGCTGGGTGACTCAGCTTTGGGAGGCTGAGGTGAGTGGATTGCCTGAACCTGCGGGTTTGAGACCCGCCGGGCAACTTGGCGAGACCTCATCTCCACAATAAATCAAAAAATTAGCCGGGTGTAGTAGCGCGCACCTGTAGTTCCAGCTACTTGGAAGGCTGAGGCAGAGGGATCGCCGGAGCCCAGCAGGTCGAGGCTGCAGTGGCCGGGAGCGGCCACTGCACTCCAGTCTGGGCGACAGAGTGAGACTCCAACTCAAAAAAAAAAAAAAGAAAATACGGTAGATGGATAAATTCTAATTTAGAATAAAAACATAAAATGTTAAATTCTCGGGAACAAACTTGGTAAGAAATGCATGTACATTAGGTGAAGAAAGACTCTTAATATTCCTAATACTCTACTGAAAGACACAGAAACTTCCAAAGTGCTATAACATCAGCAATGCATGAGAGTTCTGGTTGTTCGAATTTCACTTGTCTTTTTATTTCTTATTTTGACCCTTCTGAGTGATATGTAGTGTCACCTCATTCTGAGTGAAATTGGCATTTTCCTGATGACAAGATATTCAGCTTAGCCGGGCGTGGTGACTCAAGCCTGTAATCCCAGCACTTTGGGAGGCAAAGGAGAGAGGTTTGCCTGAGCTCAGGGGTTCGAGACCAACCTGAGCAACATGGTGAGACCTTGTCTTTACAATTTAAAAAAAAATCAGCTGGGTATTGTGGTACATGCCTGTGGTTCCAGTTACTTGGAAGGCTGGCAAAAGTATCACCCAAGCCCAGTAGGTGGCCATGAGTGTGCCACTGCACTCCAGCCTGGGCAACACAGAGTGAGACTCTGACTCAAAAAAAAAAAAAAAAGATATTCAGCTTGTTTACATGTGCTTCTTGGTAATTTGTATACTATCTTTTGTGAAGTATCTGTTCAATTTTTGCCCATTTGTAGTAGATTATGTGTCTTTTTCAAATTATTCAGTTATATGAGGTCTTTATCATGAATAAATCTGTTTCCAGATATATTTTTTGTGAATATTTCCTTCCCAATCTGAAACAAAGTTTTCTTCCTTTCTCTTTCCCTTCCTCCCTTTCTCTCTCTCCATCCTTTTCTCTCTCTCTCTCTCTCTTTCTTTCATAAGCATTTGCAGCTATTTATTTCCCCCTGAGCACTGATTTAATTGCATCCAACAAATTATGTTGTTTTATTTTCATTATCAATCAGTTTTAAAATTTTGAAATATTTGAGTATTAGCTAGACACCATATTGCTACTAATTTCTTATGTAATCAAATAGTCAGAAAGCATATTTTGTATTGTTTCGGTAATTTCAAATTTATTGAGAGGATTTTATTTTCCAATATATTGTCTGTCTTTATGAATGTAGAGATGCACTTGAAAAAAAAACGTATCCTGAAGTTGTAAGGAATAATGTCCTATATTTACATCAGGATGGTTAATAATGCTTTTGTGATCTTCTATATCATTGTGAATTTTTTGTCAAGTTATTATATCAGTTACTAAAAGAAGGGTATTAAGATTTCCAACAATTTGTGGATTTGTTTCTTTTTCCCTCTAGTTCTGACAATTTTTGCTTTATGTATTTTGAAGCTCTCTTATTAGATGTATGCATATTTATCAATTTTGTGTTTTTCTGTAAAAATAAATGTATTTTCTCCTTAAAAATAGAGTCACAGAAAAGGAAGATCATAATTTTTTCTCCAAACATTGTTGTATCTGAGTATAAATCATGGAACTACAAATCAATATTTTTACCAAAGTGAAGATAAAGCCAACACTGAAAATGGACAAGTAGAGAGATGAAATGAACATTGGTCATGTTGTTGATTCAGTGAATTAATCAATCCTGCAGACAACCTTGGACTCCTACTTATATTATCCAATAGCCTTCACTTATAAACCAAAAGTATTTTTTGTTTCAGAAAAGCAATGCTGTACTATATTTGTATTCTAAGATAATAGTTTTTCTTATACTGTATATTGGTGCTTTGCTGGATTTTTATATATTTTAGAAAATTGGTGGGCTTTGGGGTTGATGTTTATTGAATTATATGTGTCCTGAATATAAAACAATAAGAAATAGGTCCCAGTAGTGTTTTTACACAAACTTTTATTTTTCATAATAGAGTACTGATATTAAGCAGGAGTTGTTCATGTTGTGTTGTTCTTTAAGCACACTTAAGCAATTGCACAGTAAAGGATCTGGAAGAACGGAAAATAAAGCAAGAATAGTGTGTTATAAAGGTTCCATGGGCTCCAGTGCATTTCCCAGGCTCCTTTATTGCAAGTTTAAGACCATGTGATTATTCCTGTTCAGGAAAGAATGTTGGAAAAGAATGTAACATGTGTCACTACTAGTCTAGGATATTTGAACACAATATGAATTCCGTGTTCTCTCTTCCCCTGCTGTGTTGACTGTCTTAGATATTTTTAAAAAAGAATATTTGGACGATCTCATTTATTTTATTTTATTGTTTTGAGTTGGAGTCTCACTCTTGTCGCCCAGGCTGGAGTGCAGTGGCATGCTCATGGCCACCGCAGCTTCGACCTGCTGGGCTTAGGCAATCCTTCCACTTCAACCTCCCAAGCAGCTGGAACTACAGAGGCACACCACCATGCCCTGCTAGTTTTTGTGATTTACTGCAAAGACAAGGTCTCACCAAGTTGCCCAGGCTGGTCTCCAACCCCCAGGCTCAGGCAATCCTCTCACCGCGGCCTTCCAAAGTGCTGGATTACAGGCTGAGCCACCACACCCGGCCAGTAATCTCATTTTAAATCCTTGGGTTGTTCTTCCTGAATATAAACACTCCAGATTATTATTGTAGACATTACCTAAATAATTTCTCCCCAAGAGTATGTTCCCTGAAATTACAAAGCTGGACAGGAAAGAAAGGCCCTGATGCCCGGAAGCCATGAGTGAGTTGTGTCAAAATGTTTGGATGGCTAATGATTGTAATTCACGATCAGACGCAAGCAACACTGGGTCCTCCCGGGTTACCCTTTCTGTGCCTTCTCCCTCTGTACAGTGCCTTGACTATTGTGCTGTCTCTCCTTTCTCAACAGCACTTCCCTTTAGAATAGTCCCTGCTGCCAGTGTGAATGAGGCTTAACCCGTCTCAGAGGAGCATTTGCATTTAGGCAAACTTCTAACTGTTGGAACATAGCCCAGGAACCCAGGTAGGAAGGAATAAAATCTATCAACTTCCCCCAGCACCCCTGCCTTTCTTTCCTGTCCAGATGAAATCATTCAAATGCTCGTTTTTTCATTCTAGGAAAATTAGTCCATATGGTAGCAAATAACTACTGATTAACCTTCACATTTGAACTGTTTATTTTGTATATATGGCATAAAACAGAATTTCAAACACAGGCATGTGGTGGGGCTCTTTTGCAGTCGAGAAGCTCAACGGATATTAAAAACAGGAAGAAGACAGACTAGTTATTTTTTCCTTCGAGCTGAGCCAGAAGGCAACGGGTTTAAACAGGGAACACTGTTTCTTTTGACAACAAATCAGGTAAGCCTACATCTACAAACAGTTCTGCAATGTTGATTTCTAGGTCCTAGGCTATGTACAAAAATTTTCTTTTATTTTTTTCAAGAACAAATTTGCTCTCTATTAAGGGAAACAATTTAAAGTGACTACCTTTAGCTTAAGTGAAACTAGTTTACAGGATAACTGTACATAATTTATTTTACACATTTCTGGCAGAGAGTTTCCTTAGCATAAATCATGTATAAAGTGCTAACTAGGAAGAATTTGGTCATTAACGTGTGGTAATAAATTTTCTGTGCTAGTATGCTTGGTTTATGCAGATCAGACTTAAGAGAAACTATCTCATGCAAATGAACTTATACTTCTCACTGCATAGGAGAAGTTACTGAGCTGCAAGGGCTTCGTCACCAGTGGCTGTTGGAGAATGAGGAACATTTAAGTAATTGTTGAATCAAATGAAGCGTATTTCTGGTCTCAAAAATTGTGTACTTTCCCGGAGTCATACTCTTAATTCATTGAATTTCTCAGCAAAGACGCAACATGAAGGGAGGAGGTTTGGAGAGAGCAGAGAAGAGAAGGGAAAGAAGCAAGGCAGGAAAAGGAAGGAGAAGGAAAGAGATATTTGGACCTTAGGTGTGATGGAAGGTACATCTAGAAAGGAAACTGAAAGAAGTGAAGGGTGCGTGGCCGAGAAAAGCCAAAGAAAGGGCGGGAGGAGAGGAAGGGCGGAAGGCGAGCTGAGCATGAAACCACTTCCCACCTCTCTGAGCGATATGGAAGAAGTGACTCAATTTCTCTGTAAAATATGAATAACACTTCTCTTCTCACCCACCTTGTCTGTTATGAATAGACAAATGAAATATGGTTGTTTAGAAATGTGAGAATCTATCATGTTTCAGAACCGAAAAATAATAGTTTCTTGTCTCTCTGTGCCTCAGGAACGCCCATGGACCAAAATAAAGACAGTGACTCTGGTAAGAAAGTGACTTCCTGTGTATGTGTGTGGTTGGCTTCTCTGGTGTCGGGCAACATTTTTTTTAAAAGTGAGGGATCATGTTCTAACTCCCCCCACTACCACTACCACCACTAGCTCAAGACTGCTAAAACAGTCTACCGGGATCCAGAATAGGCATCCAAGCTTTTCCCGTATGCATGGATCTTTTAGGTCTCTTTGGGACATTCCTTCTCCTGCCATTTACTCTTCTCTTTCCTCTCTCTTTCATTCTTTTTCCTCCACTCCCCCCACCCCCCACCATTTCTATTCTCTGTCGTTATAGGTTTCTCTACGTGTCTTGACCACCCTTTTCCCACTCCCTTCTTCTTGCTGTCTGCTCTGCCCCTCACCAGCCCTGTCTTCAGTCTCTTTCATCAAGAAGAATCCAGCTGCCCCTCCCCTTCAAGTTCCTTCCACACTCAAACCCTGTCTGTGAGAATAAGGGGATCTCTGGCTTCATTGTGTCTGGAATTTGTTTATTGAATAAGCCAAACTCTGTGAGTTCCAAATGAGAAACCACTTTTTTTTTCCTCCCAACATTGCCTCTAATTACACAGACTTGATTTCTTGATGCCATATTAGGTTTATTATTAGTCTAATTAATACAGACTATAAGAGCAGTTTTATTGACATAACTATGACACATATCAGGTGTTGAAATGTTCAGTTCAGTCTAATGTCAAATTTACATTGAATCTAATCTCCCCCTCCCTCTAGCTAAGCATCAACCTGAGCTCTGGGACCTTCTAGAGGTCTTCCTCCCTTCTAGCTATGCCTTCTCAACCCTCTTGCTATTCCCTTTCCCTGTCAGGCAGGAGGAGGGACAATTGGAGAAAGAAGGTAGAGCTCTTGAGTCCTATTGTCTTTGTAGTTGTCTCTTGGCTGGTACTCACTGCCATCCTGTACTCCATTATGGCAAGCATTCAAATGGTGCATAGTGTGAGGACCCGTGGAAATCTAAGAAAAATTATAGCCTTTCTAAGAAAAATGTTTTTATTTATATGCTATCAGCTGCTTCTTTGTCAGTAAAAATAATTTCACACTGCTCATTCTAATATTTTCTTAGTCCAGCCATTTCCCTGGTGGTCATGACCACACTGCCCAGCTAAGGCCAGAGGAGAAATCTCTGGCCACGGAACAGAGACAGGTCATTTGACTCACTTTGAGATAAACCCATAATCTTGGTTACACACCTCTGATCTCCAGAAAATTTGTCTTTGAGAGGGCCAGAACTGAGTGACTCAGACAAACATTATAAGATGAGGAATGTTTCTAATTCCATCTCATCCCCAAGTATGTTTTCCTAGGATCAAATATGGTAATACTCTACAGTCCTAGAAAAATCAACATGCTTTAAAGACCAAAAGTAATATGTTTTATTTGATAATGAAGTTATATTTTATTTTATAAATGTAATAGATTGTAAGAGTATCTTTTCCCATAATAGGAAATATCTCCTTATCACTAAAAGTATTCTGCTGCTATGATCAGTATGATAGTAACACAGTAAACCTGTTCCCAATAGGATCGTGTATGAAGAGACGACGTGCCAGAAAATCAGAGCTGAGAATCATTCTGGTGGGCAAAACAGGAACTGGCAAAAGTGCTACAGGGAACAGCATCCTTGGGAAGCAAGTATTTGAGTCAAAGCTGAGTGCCCAGACCTTAACTAAGACTTGCAGTAAAAGTCAGGGAAGCTTGGGAGAGAGAGAGGTGGTCATTATCGACACTCCAGATATGTCTTCTGGGAAGGAGCATTCTGAAGCCCTGTACAGAGAGGTGCATAAGTGCTACTTACTTTCTGCACCAGGACCCCATGTGCTGCTACTGGTTACCCAGCTAAGCCGATACACAGCTCAGGACCAGAAAGCTGCAGAGAGGATAAAGGAAATCTTTGGAAAGGATGCCATGGGACACACAATTGTCCTCTTTACTCGCAAGGAAGACCTTGATGGGGGCTCCTTGATGGATTACATCCGTGAGTCAGATAACGAATCCCTAAGCAAGGTGGTGGCAGCATGTGGGGGTCGAGTCTGTGCCTTTAATAACCGTGCTGAAGAGAGTGAATGAGATGACCAAGTGAAGGAATTAATGGATTTAATTGAGGGTCTGATGATAGAGAAAAGAGGTGATCACTATACCAATGATCTGTATAACCTAATACAAGGGTCAAAATGTAGACCTGTGGAGTCAGATGAAATATTAAAGGATTTCAAAGAGAATCTTATAAAGCACATGGAAATGCAGAGACATTGCACAACCTTGGTCAAAGCAAATTGTCTAAAAAGAGCCCTAATCAAAACACAACACTGCATTTTATTTTGTATTCAGTTGTTTGTCCAGTTGTTAATTCTATTATTTTATGTGTTATATGTCATGTATAATTCGGTGTGTTGCTTACTCTATAGTATATACTATTTATTCCGCAGCTTACTAAAAAAGTTAATGATAATTTTGAGAAAGATTATTAGACTAGAATATAGGATTCCTTGTTCATAGTTTCAGCTTTCAGTAATTATTTACTCAGTATCATTCAGTGGGTGAATCACAGTGCCTTCCCTGTAAAATGTAGCTGGTGTCATATTTGAGATTCTGTGAAATGTTAAAATCTTAACATATCACCCCATTTATTAATGAACCAAATTATTCTAAAAGTTAGTTTGCATTGAAATATGATATCAAAGCATATAAAAAGCATAAAATTCTTTTTATTTGTAAATCTATAAAGTCAATTTTAAGTTCTTGAAAATTTCTTTTCTTCCCTATAATACTATTATATCTACTGAATGCAATAAAATGGCAATAAAATAATAATAAGTAAACTGTAATGTTCCTGGGATCATGCATCTTCTCTTCAATGGTTTTCTCCTCAGAAGATAGTAAGAAACTCATTTTAGCCAGATTTTAGCCCTGGTTCCATTCAGACTTAACATTAAAACATACATACAGACATTTGCCAGGCAAGATGGTAGACTGGAAATTCTGATGCATCATCCTGCTAAATGCAAATAGAAGCCAAGTTCATTAAAGAAACAGAACTTTTATGATTAATAAGTTCACCAGAAAATAAGGGAAATTCCAATGGTTAAGCAAATAACGTATATATTTTTAAAATGAAGAGTTCAAACTGGAGTTGAAACTCAGGAGAAATAAGCAAGCACAGAAGGCAGAGTTGACCAATAGACAAATGCCAATATCAATCCTGAGATCAAGAAACTCAACCTTGGGTTGTGGTTAAAGTTGAAGAACTGAATATGAGGTTTCTATATTAAGTTAGGGTCTCCCTAGGAGACAAGAGATATTCAAGATTAGTTGAACTCCTGACTTCCAGTAGAAGGAAACACAAATTTTCTCCAGAAGAAAACATCCCCAATTTACTTGAGTATTCGGATGAAATAAATTCAATAAACTGAGCCCAAATCATGTCCCATTGAATAACATAAAGAAGAAAAAAAAACCCAACAGACATAGACTCAAAAAACTTCAATACACAGTATTGAAGCTATGAAATATTTTTTTAAAGATGATACATACTCCAAATGAAAAAGGAGCAAGAAATTACCAAAGATGATGAGATACATTTTTTTAAGTTTATAATTTTTTATAAATTAAATTGTCATTTATTTTTTAATCTAATACCCTATTTTCAGTCGAATATTTAATACCCTATTTTGGATCCATTGGAGCAGGTGAATAATAGATCTCAAAGCTCAAATGGGTTGTAGGCACTTCCTGCACCCCAGCTTGCTACAGCAATAAAACCAAATCTCCAACTTCTTCCTGGAAGAAACTTGTCCACACATTGATCACCACAGCTCCCACTTGAGGGACTGGGTCCTAAATCACCTATCTAGGGGAGCTTGCAGGTCTTGGCATCTGCAAGTCCCCTAGGGCAAAAGAGAACAAAGAAGTGGTTTTAAATGGGTGGTTTTAAATGAGAACAAAGAAGTGGTTTTAAATGGGTAACTATTTCCCATGGCTCAGCACAGAGGTCCAAGCTTATCCTTGCAAGGGGTTCAAATGCACACCCAGCTTCCAGATTTTCCCTGAAAAGGGTTCAATGGCACACCCATTTCAACTTTCCCAGACTTTAATTAGCTTGCATCTGGGAGCTGATGGAACAGGTAATTAGGCGTCCTCCGGGAGCCTGAATGAGAACATATGCACTTCCTAAAGCACCTCTCTTTGGCTTGCTGTAGAAATAGAACCAAGCCTCCAGCCAACTCACATGTCTATGAGCTGATGAGAGCCAGCATTCGCTAGGCCCCTAGGGGAAGCAAAGAGCAGAACAGTGGGATGAAAGAGTGTGCAGTCTAAAAGAGCAGGCAGGCATCTGCTATAGATACCTTCCCTGCCTTATTCCAGATGAAGTGGGAGATAAACTCCAGCTCCCAGCTTCTCCCTGAGGAGTGAAAACTGGACCACACATCTAGCACCCCAACTTTTCCAGTAACTTCTCAAGGGCCTGATCTCTATCTGATGGCACTAATGGCACCTGGAACACTCTACTCTTCTATGGGTCACAAGAACAAAGACAATGATTTGGACAAGCGCAAATGTTTGAGAAGCATCTAAAATCTCTGACAAGGCTAACTGGTGTGGTTTATTTCCTACAAAAGGCCAGTCTGACAAGATTTGGGGAGGTAGTTGTCTTATCTAATGTGCAGAAACCAACACAAAGTCAAGAAAAATGAAAAAACAGGAAACTAGGTCTCAAACAAAAGAACAAGATAAAATTCCAGAAGTCAGTCATAATGAAAAGGTTAATAAGCCTTATACCCAGCAAAGAATTCAAAATAATGGTCATTCACTTGCACTTGCATGTTTACAGCCCCACAATTCACAATTGCAAAGATGTGGAATCAAACTAAACGCCTACCAACTGAACAGTGGATAAAGAAAATGTGATACACACACACACACACACACACACACCATGGAATATTACTCAGCCATAAAAATAACAAAATAATATCTTCTGCAATTATTCAGTAAAATTGGAGACCATTATCCTAGGTAAAATAATGCAGTAATGGAAAACCAAATACTGTATATTCTCACTTATAAGTGAGAGCTAAATTATGGGCCTACAAAAACAAAAAGAATGGCATAATGAACATTGGCAACTCAGAAGGAGAAGGTTAGAAGGGAGGTGAAGGATGAAAAATTACCTATTGGATACAAAGGGCACTAGTGGGGGTGGTAGGTGCACTTAAAACCCAGACTTCTTCACCACTATATAATGTCTATGTGTAACCAAAAACCATTTTGTACCCCTAAATCTATTTAAACACAAATTTAAAAAATAAAAATACATGAACAAATAATGGTTATAAAAATGGTCACTTAGTTTAGGAGAGCAATTCAGGGACAAAGTGTGAATTTTAACAAACTGATGGAAAACATTAAAAACTATCAAACAGAAATGGTACTGTTAAAGAATACAATGCCTGAGCTGAAAGATTCAATAGAGAAACTCAATAGCAGACTAAAACAAGCGGAAGAAAGAATCAGTAAACTTGAAGACAGACCACTGGAAAGAATCTAAACAGAGGAGCAAAAAGAAATAAGAATAAAAGAGTGAAGAGATCTTAAAGGACTTATGAGATACTGACAAGCAGACCAATATATACATGATTAGAGTCCCAAAAGGAGAAAAGAAAAAGAAAGTGGCAGAAAGCTTATTCAAAGAAATAATTGTTGAAAATTTCTTAAACCTGGGGGAGTACATAGAAATCCAGATCTAGGAATCCCCAATGACACCAAATAAAATGAACCCAAAGACACACACTGACACATATTACAACCAAATTGTCAGAAGTGAAAGAGAGAGAATTTTGAAGTTAGCAAGAGAAAAGTAATTTGTTATATATAAGGGAAACGCCATAAGACTAGTAGTCGATTTTTCAGCAGTAACCATGCAAGCCAGAGGTGCATAGAATGATATATTCAAAGTCCTGGGGGCAGGGGCTGGGGATGGGTGAAAGTGTCAACCCAAAATTTTATACCCAGCAAACCTGACCTTCACAAATGAAAAGGAGATAAAAACTTTCTCATACAAACAAAAGCTGAGGGTGTTTACCACCACTGAATCTGCCTTACAAAATATGCTAAAGGAGGTTCTACAAACTGAAGTAAATGGATACTAAACAACAACACACATGAACAAGAAAAAGTGAAACTCATTGGTGAAGGTAAATATATAGACAAAAGCAGAATATTGTATTACTATAATGGAGGTGGGAAAATCATTTCAATTCCACTATAAAAGCTGAAAGATAGAAGTATTAAAAACAACTATAGCCAGGCTCGGTGGCTCAGCCTGTAATCCCACGCCTTTGGGAGGCTGAGGTGAGTGAATTGCCTGAGCCTGCGGGTTCGAGACCCGCCTGGGCAAGCAAGACCTTATCTCTACAATAAATCAAAAAATTAGCCGGGCATGGTAGTGTGCACCTGTAGTTCCAGCTACTTGGAAGGCTGAGGTGGAAGGATTGCCAGAGCCCAGCAGGTTGAGGCTGCGGTGGCCAGGAACGGCCACTGCACTCCAGTCTGGGCGACAGAGTGAGACTCCAACTCAAAGAAAAAAAACAAAACAAAAACTATAATTAAATTATGTTAATAGACACAAAATATAAATAGATGTACATTGTGATATCAACAATGTATAATGTGGAAGGAGTCAAGGTAAAAACAATTATTGGATGCAAGTGAAGTTAACTTTTTATCAGCTTAAAATAGACTGTTTTATCCTAAGATATTTTATGTAAGCTTCTTGGTAGCCACACAAAAAATACCTATAGGAGTTACACGGAAGAAAAAGATAAAGGAATCAAAACCAGTCAATTAAAACATGAAACAGAGAAGAAGACAGCAAGAGAGGAAAAAACGGTCAAGAGAACTACAAGACAAAAAAGAAAATAGTTTATTCTTCAATAGTAAATTCTTTCTTGTCAATAATTAGTTTAAAACTAAATGAACTAAACTCCCCAGTAAAAAGACACAGAGTAGTTGAGTGGATAAATAAATCAAGATATAGCTGTATGCTATCTGCAAGAAACTCACTTTAGATTTAAGGACATATGAAGGCTGAAAGTAAAGGAATAAGAAAAAATATTCCATGCAAATGGTAACCAACAGAAAGCAGGAGTGGCTATATTTATATCAGACAAAGCAGGATTTAAGTAAAAATTGTCTTTAGAGACAAAAAGGTCATTACATAATGAAAAAGGGTAAACCTAACAGGAATATAGAGCAAGAGTAAATGCAAATGCACCAATATCAAAACACTTAAATATATAAAGCAAATATTGACAGAGTGAAAAGAAGACATTGACAGCAATACAGTAATAGTAGAAGACTTCAATGTCCTACTTTCAATAATTAATAGAACATCCAGACATAAAAATCAATGAAGAAACAGTGGAATTGAGCGATACTATAGACCAAAGCTACCTAATAGACATATACAGAACTTTTTACCCAAAAGGAGAAGAATACATATTATTCTCAAGCCCACATGGAGCATTCTCCAGAATAGATCACACTTTAGGTCACAAAACAAGTCTTTAACAAATTTAAGAAGACCAAAATTATTCCAAGCATCCTATCCAGGCACAATGGAAAGCAACTGAAAATCAATAACAACAAGAAAATCAAAAAAATTTACAAATACACAAAAACTAAGCAACATACTCTTGAACAATCGCTGGGTCAAAGAGAAAATTTTTTTAATTACATATTTTTTTTATTTTAAAATTGGGGGGTACACTTTAGGGTTAGATATACAAATATTCATTGTGCAGGTACCCTTGTTGATGAGGTGTGCCCCCCTTTCCCCAGACAGATATTGACTACCATTAATCCCACCTCCCTTCCCCTCCCTGTCCCCCCCCACCATAGTTTCCTGCCACTGTGAATCCTTTTCTTATAGCATTACGGTAGTTGCTCGAGGTCCACTTATGAGTGAGAACATGTGATACTCAGATTTTTGTTTCTGTGAGAGATCACTCAATATTATAAACTCTAATTCCATCCAGGTTGCTGCAAAATTCATGATTTTGTTCTTTTTTATGACTGCATAATATTCCATTATGTATATGTATCCCATTTTTTTAATCCAGTCCTCTTTTGATAGACAGCATGGTTGGTTCCATGATCTTGCTATTGTGAACAATGCTGTAATAAACATACGTGTGCAGGTATCTTTTTTATAGAGTGATTTGAGTTCTTCAGGGTATATTCCCAGTAGGGGGATTGCTGGGTCATATGGAAGGTTGATTTTTAGAGCTTTTAGGAATCGCCACACTGATTTCCACAGAGGCTGTACTAGTTTACACTCCCATCAGCAGCGTACAAGTGTTCCCACTTCGCCACATCCTCTCCAGCATCTGTTAATTTTTGTTTTTGATGATGGTCATTCTGACTGGAGTTAGGTGATATCTCAGTGTAGTTTTAATTTGCATCTCCTTGATGACTAGTGAGGTTGAACATTTCTTAATGTATCTGTTGGTCGATCATATGTCTTCTTTTGAGAAGTGTCTGTTCATATCTTTTGCAAGTTTTGTAATGGAATTGTTTGTTTTTTTCTTTTTAGCACATTTGAGTTCCTTGTAGATCCAAGATGTTAGGCCTTTGTCAGACATGGAGTTGGCAAATACTTTTACCCCGTCTGTGGGCTGTCTCCCTGCTCTCTTGATGGTTTCTTTGGCATTGCAGAAGCTTGTCAGCTTAATAAGGTCCCACTTGTCCATCTTATCTCTTTTTTTTTTTTTTTTTGAGTCGGAGTCTCACTCTGTCGCCCAGACTGGAGTGCAGTGGCCGCTCCCAGCCACCGCAGCCTCGACCTGCTGGGCTCTGGCGATCCTTCTGCCTCAGCCTTCCAAGTAGCTGGAACTACAGGTGCGTGCTACCACACCCGGCTAATTTTTATTTATTTATTGTAGAGATGAGGTCTCACCAAGTTGCCCAGGTGGGTCTTGAACCTGCAGGCTCAGGCAATCCATTCACCTCAGCCTCCCAAAGCACGGGATTACAGGCTGAGTGACCGAGCCTGGCTATCTTATCTCTATGGCCTGTGCTCTAGCCAGGACTTTCAATACTATATTGAACAGGAGGGGTAAGAGTGGGCATCTTGTCTTGTTCCAGTTTTCAGGGGAAATTGTTCCAATTTTTGTCTGTTTAGGAGTATGCTGGCTGTGGGTTTCTCATAGAGGGCTTTTACTATTTTGAGATATGTACCACGTATGCCTAGATGTTCGAGAGTTTTTATCAAGAAGGGGTGCTGGATTTTATCAAAAGCTTTTTCTGCATCTAATGATATAATCATGTGGTTTTTGTTTTGACGTCTGTTGATGTATTTCATTACATTTATGGTCTTACAAATGTTGAACCAGCCTTGGGATGGAGCCTACTTGGTCATGATGGATGATTTTTAAGATGTGTTGTTGAGTCCAGTTTGTTAGGATCTTTTTGAGAATTTTAGCATCTATGTTCATCAAAGATATTGGCCAATAGTTCTCTTTCTTTGTTGGATCTTTACCTGGCTTGGGTATCAGTGTGATGTTAGCTTCATAAAATGATTTGGGGAGAGTTCCATCTTTCTCAGTCACTTGGAATACTTTCAGTAGGATTGGTATTAGTTCCTCCTTAAATGTCTCATAGAATTCTGCTGGAAATCCATCTGGTCCAGGGCTGTTTTTTTGTAGGTAGTTTTCTTATGACATAGTCAATTTCCTTGATTATTATTGGTCTATTTAGGGTCTCGATTTCTTCTTGTTTCAACCTAGGCAGGTTGTGTGATGTCAGAAAGTCCTCCATTTCCTTAAGGTTTTCAAGTTTGTTTCCATACAAGTATACACAGGAGTTGCTAATGATCTTTTGTATTTCCTCGGGGTCAGATGTGACTTCATCTTTCTTGTCTCTGATTGTGTTTATTTGGGCTTTTTCTCTCCTTTTCTTGGTCAGTCTAGCTAGGGGACCATCGATCTTGTTTATCCTTTCAAAGAACCAGCCTTTTGTTTCATTGATTTTTTTGTATTATCTTTTTGTCTTCTGTGTCCTGGATTTGGGCTTTTATTTTGGTAATTGGATTCTTCTGCTGTAGTTGGGGTTTTGGTGGTCTTGCTTTTCCAGCTTCCTTAGGTGACTTGTTAGGCTGTTAATTTGTGATCCTTCCATTTTCTTCATGTACATTTGTAGAGATATGATTCCCCCTCTTACTATGGCTTTCATGGAATCCCAGAGATTTTAGTAAGATGTTTCTTCATTTTCATTTATTTCCATGTATCTTTTAATCTGTTTTGATTTCATCATTTACCCACGAGTTGTTTAGACTCATGCTGTTTAGTGTCCATGTCTTTGTGGGTTTT
>CAUYQG010014274.1:0-44645 GCA_963574415.1 Tarsius wallacei | reverse complement strand
AGTGCCGTGGCCGCTCCTGGCCACTGCAGCCTCGACCAGCTGGGCTCCGGCGATCCTTCCGCCTCAGCCTTCCAAGTAGCTGGAACTACAGGCGTGCGCTACCACACCCGGCTAATTTTTGATTTATTGTAGAGATGAGGTATCGCCAAGTTGCCCAGGCAGGTCTCGAACCCGCGGGCTCAGGCAATCCACTTACCTCAGCCTCCCAAGGTGCGAGATTACAGGTTGAGCCACCGAGCCCGGCTAGTGTTGGGATTATATGTGTGAGTTATTATGCCCAGTTGGTAGGCATATATTTATTTAAGAAACTGCAAAACTGTTTTCCAACTGCTTGTACCATTTTATATTTCCACCAGCAGTATAGTAGAGTTCCAGTTTCTTCACATCCTTCCTAACAATTGGTATGGTGAATCTTTTTAATTTTAGTCATTCTCATAGATGTGTTATTGTAGTTTAATTTGGATTATCCCAGTGACTAATGAGGTTGACTATATTTTCATGTGATTATATGTTTTCTCTGGTAAAGTGTCTAAAACTTTTGCCATTTTTTACTTTGTTATTGATTTTTGAGAGTTTTAAAAAATATAATCTCTGTACAAAACCTTTATTAAATATATAGCTTCTAAATATTTTTCTTTATATGTGGATTTTTTCATTTTCCTAATAGTGTCATTCAATGAGTAAAAAAGTTTTAGTTTCCATAAATTTTAAATTATTATTATTTTTATGGATAATTATTTTATATTTATACAATTTATCTTTAGTTAATTTTATATACAGTGTGAAACATGAATTGAAGTTGTTTTTTATGTGTATATTAAATTGTATCAGCTCTATTTATTGAAAAAACTAATGTTTTCAATTGAATTGAATTGTTTTCTTCACCTATGTTTGATCAATTTCTCATATATGTTTGGATCTATTTTGGGTGAATCTGTTCTATTCAATTGATCTATTTTTAAAGAATAAGTCTTCAATTCAGGTAGTGTTAACCTCCAACTTTTTTTTTTTTCAAAGTTTTTGGCTATTCTAGGTCTGTGGCATTCCCATATGATTTTCAGAATTAGCTAGTCAAGTTATACAAAAAAGCCTGCGGAATTATTTTTTAAGCAGGACTTATTGAGAGAAACTCCCAGATCAGGAGGGGACCTGACAGGGTTGCCCGTCTATGGAATTTTTATTGGAATTTTTGTTAATTCTATAGATCAATTTGGAGGCAGTTGACATCTTAATAATACTGTCTTCTAACCCAAAAACAAGATAAATATCTCAATTTATTTAGATATTTAAAAATTTCAGCAGTATTTTGTAGTTTTCAGCATATAGATCTTATACATCTTTTATCATATTTATCTTCAAGTGTTTCATATTTTCAGAATTTTTTGAATTATTATTGAATTATTATTGTTTTTAATTTCCAATTGCTTGGTGCTAGTTTATAAAACTACAATTTTTGAATATTGATCTTGCATCTTTTATTTTACTAAACTCAGTTTAGTTTTTCATTTTTGTTTTTATAAATTATCTTGAATTTTCTAGATGAGAACATTTTACCTGTTAGCTAAAGATAATTTTACTTCTTTTCAAATCTGGTTGTTTTATTTCTCTTACTTGCCTTTTTCACTGGCTACACCCTTCATTAAACGTTGAGTACAAGAGCGAGGAGAAGATAATCTTGTTTTGTTTTTTATCTTAGGGAGAAAGCATTAAGGCTTTTGTTAGTGAGTATCATGTTAGTTATAGATCTTCCATGGCAATGGAGTTGAAGAAGTTCTCTTTTATTCCTAGTTTGTTGAGAATTTTTGAACATGAAAGAGTGTTGAATGTTCTCTAGTTCGTTTTCTCAGTTTTTTAAGATGATCACGTGTATTTGTCCTTTATTCTCTCACTGATTGATTTTTGGAGATTAAACTCATCTTGAATTTGTGGATGTATCCTACTAGGTGATAATATAATCCATTTTACATATAGTTGACTTCCGTTTACTGATATTTTATTGTGGATTTTTACATCTATATTCATTAAGGATATTGGTGTTTAGTTTTTATTTTTGTGATGTATTGCCTGGCTCTGGTATTAGGGTAATCTTAGCCTTATAAAATTATTTGAGAATTGTTAGTACTTCCTTGATTTTGTGGGAATATTTGGTGAAGGATTGATATTACTTTTTCTTTAAATATTTGATAGAATTAACCAGTACAGCCATGTAGCATGAAATTTTCATTGTGGGAAGATTGTCAATTGCTAATCTGAGTTCTTGTAGCAGATCTATTTAGTTCTCCCTGAGTAATTTTTTTTTAAAATTTGTGTTTTTCTAGGAATTTGTACGTTAAATATAAATTGTCTAATTTGTTGGCATAAAGTCATTCTTAGTATTCACTTGTAATCTTTTATATATTTATTTTTTAACTTAAAAAATGTTTTTTAAAGATGTGGGATACAATAAGGGTTAGATATACAAATGTTCAATATGCAGGTACCCTTGTTGATGAGATGTGCTCCCCCACCCCTGGCAGTTTCCCTCAACGGCCAATGCCAACCTGCCCCCTGGCAATTTCCCACTACTGCCAATCCCTTTCTTATGGTATTGTTCAAGGTCCGCTTATGAGTGAGAACATATGGTACTCTGTTCTTTGTTTCTGTGATAAATCGCTGAGTATGATCGACTCCAAATCCATCCAAGTTGCTGTGAAGTCCATATGTTTGCCTTTCTTTATGGCTGCATAATATTCCATTGTGCATATGCACCACATTAAAAAAAAATCCAGTCCAGCTTTGATGGGCAGCATGGTTGGTTCCATGTTTTTGCTATTGTGAATAGAGCTGCAATAAACATGTGTGTGCAGGTATCTTTTTTGCAGAATGATTTGAGTTCCTCTGGGTATATTTCCAATAGGGTGATTGCTGGGTTATATGGAAGGTCAATTTCTAGTTCTTTCAGAAATTGCCACACTGTCTTCCAAAGAGGTTGCATTAATTTGCATTCCCACCAGCAGTGTAGAAGTGTTCCTTTTTCTCTGCATCCTTGCCAGCATCTGTTGTTTGTTTTATTAATGATGGCCATTCTTGCTGGGGTTAGGTGGTATCTCAAGGTGGTTTTGATTTGCATTTCTCTGATGATGAGTGAGGCTGAACACTTTTTCATGTGTCTGTTGGCTGCCTGTATATCTTCTTTTGAGAAGTGTCTATTCATTTTTTCTGCCTACGTTTTAGTGGGACTGCTTGGTTTTTTCCTTTCAGCGCGTTTGAGTTCCTTGTAGATCCTAGATGTTAGGCCTTTGTCAGCTATACAGTTAGCAAATATTTTTTCCCATTCTGTGGGCTGTCTCCCTGCTTTCTTGATAGTTTTTTTTTTTTTTTTTTTGCTTTGCAGAAGCTTTTCAGTTTGATAAGGTCCCACTTTTCTATCTTATCTCTTATGGCATGGGCACTTGGGGTTTTGACCAAGAATTGGTTGCCAGTTCCAATTTCACTTGTGATCTTTTAGTGGTTTGTAAGATTAGTGGTGATGTACCTTCTTTCATTTCTAATTTGTAATTTGCATCTTCTGTACTATTGTTTTAGTCAGGTTAATCCAGTGTTTCTCAGCCTTTCTCTTTAGGCCCTCTAAAAAGCTTTCTGGACATTTTTTTCCCCTCTGTCCTCTGACAGTCACTTCTAGTGAAATTTTAACATCACAATTATAGTGCATATTTTTTATGCACTGTGATCTATGTAGACCACAGAACATTGTAATAACTAAGTTATTTTGTCTTTCAATAAACAACTTTGATAATGCACAGTTTAGCTAAAGATGTGTCAATTTTGTTGACATTTGCAAAAAATCAACTTTTGTTTTTATTGAATGATTCCTTTTGTTTTTTCTGTTTTCAATTTTATTAATTTATGTTCTACTTTTTAAAAAAATTATCTCTTCTGCTTATTTTGTTCAGATTGTTCCTATTTTTTTTTTTTCTTAAGGTAAACGATTAGGTTACTGGGTGATATTGTTCTTGTCTTCAAATATTATTTACCTTTCTAAGCATTGCTTTACTTGCTTTGTTTTGATTTATTGTGGCTTTATTTTTTATAAATGATAAGGAAATTTATTATTATTTCAATTTTTTATTTTATAAGATGTGAGGTACACTTCAGGGTTAGGTATACAAATGTTCATTATGCAGGTACCCTTGTTGATGAGGTGTGCCCCTTATCCCGTGGCAGTTTCCCACTACTGCCAGTCCTTTTCTTATAATATTACAATAATTCAAGGTCTGCTTATGAGTGAGAACATATGATACTCAGTTCTTTGTTTCTGTGATAGATTGCTCAGTATTATAGCCTCTAAGTCCATCCAAAGTTGCTATGGAGTTCATAAATTTGTCCTTCTTTATGTGTGTGTAATATTCAATCGTGTATACGTACCACATTTTAAAAAAATCTGGTCCTCTTTTGATGATTGGTTCCATGTTTTTGCAATCATGATAATAATAAACTATAAAAAACATGCATTTGCAGATACCTTTTTTTTTTTTTTTTTTGAATTGTAGTCTCACTCTGTCGCCCAGACTGGAGTGCATTGGCCGTTCCCGGCCACTGCAGCCTTGACCTGCTGGGCTCCAGCGATCCTTCTGCCTCAGCCTTTCAAGTAGCTGGAACTACAGGTGCGCGCTACCACACCCGGCTGATTTTTTTGATTTATTGTAGAGATGAGGTCTCACCAAGTTGCCTAGGCAGGTCTCGAACCCGCGGGCTCAGGAAATCCACTCACCTCAGCCTCCCAAAGCGCTGGGATTACAGGCTGAGCCACCGAGCCCGGCTCTGGTACACAATTTTGAACCTTATCAGACAATGTGAATAAAAGAAAAACTAACCCAATGACACCCACAAACTGTTGGCACCAGATTGGAGGGTTGCTTTTTCCCAGCACCTTGGGTTAACCTCTCATAGCATGTACCCCATTTGGAGACAGGGTCAGTGACATGAGTCCCACAGTTTATGCAAGTTCTGGGGGTCCTCAAAGGAGAGTGCAAACATAATTTTCTTTTGCAAATTTTGCAAAAGCATGTAAGCATATTGCTTGGGGGTTAAGTGTTACAGTGTAATGAATTGGCAGCAAGATCCTGATTCCTTATTTACAATGTTTTGTGGTTCCATGGCAGTTAGAATCAAATCCAGTGAGACTCAGAGCTGTCTACTGGGTCCCCCACCTCTTCAACCACGTTTCCCGCCGCGCCTTTCTTCTGCCATGTTGGCCCTCTTTCACTTCCTCTGTGGGATGGTTCGGACCCACTCCCAGCCTTTGCATGACTGTTCCTTCTGCCTGAAATGACTCATGTCTTGTTCCCTGCTAAGCAGGAAACAGTTTTCGCCTATCTGCTTACATGTCACTTCCTCAGGTGCTCACAGACCACCTCGTCCAAAGTAGGTTTCCTTTCCTCTTGTCACCTGAGCTTTTTTTTTTTCTTGATAAGGGGTTTCACTATGTTGACCAGGCTGGTCTTTGGGCTCCAGCAATCCTCTCATCCCAGCCTCCCAAGTAGCTGGGGTTACAGGCGTGTGCCACTGTTCCTGTACTCACCTGAGCTTTTAATGAGACTTAATCATTTTCTGTAACTTTTTACTGGGTTTTTTAATTTTTTTAGAGACGAGGTCTCACCAAGTTGCCCAGGCTGGTCTTGAACCCGCAGGCTCAGGCAATCCACTTGCCTTGGCCTTCCGAAGTGCTGGGATTACAGGCTGAGCCACCGAGCCTGGCCTACTAGGGTGTTTTTAATTTGTCTCCTGTAAACCATAAACTTTATTTATTTATTTATTTATTTAATTTTATTTTTTTTTCTGAGTTGGAGTCTTACTCTGTTGCCCCGACTGGAGTACAATGGCCGCTCCCGGCCACCGCAGCCTCGACCTGCTGGGCTCCTGCGATCCTTCCGCCTCAGCCTTCCAAGTAGCTGGAACTACAGGCGCGTGCTACCACGCCCGGCTAATTTTTTGATTTATTATAGAGATGAGGTCTCACCAATTGCCCAGGCGGGTCTCGAACCTGCGGGCTCAGGCAGTCCACTCACCTCAGCCTCCCAAGGCGCAGGATTACAGGCTGAGCCACCAAGCCCGGCTTACTTTATTTATTTATTTATTTTGAGTTGGAGTCTCACTCTGTCACCCAGACTAGGGTGTAGTGGCACGCTCACGGCCACCCCAGCATTGACCTGCTGGACTCCAGCGATCCTTCTGCCTCAGCCTTCCAAGTAGCCGGGACTACAGGTGTGCGCTACCACACCCAGCTAATTTTTTGATTTATTGTAGAGACAAGGTCTAGCCAAGTTGCCTGGGCTGGTCTCGAACCCGCGGGCTCAGGCAATCCACTCGCCTCGGCCTCCCAAAGTGCGGGGATTATAGGCTGAGCCACTGAGCCTGGCCACACCATAAACTTTAAGCTCAGGACTGCCTTTTTTTGATTCACTGCTCTGTAAGCAGTACCCAAAATAGTACTTGGCACATAATAGGTGCACAGATGTTTGTTGAATGAATGACATTTCTGGTCTTTGCTTAATTCTACCTGTTTGTGTTATGTGTATGTGGGAAGTAGATAGTATTGTTTTGTGTGTTTCTGTGCTTTGGGTGCTGAATGCTGTTGTGCTATAAATCTGCATCAGACAGGATAGATTGGGTTATGTTGAGGTAACCAACAGCAACAACATCTCAGTAGTTTAACACACTTTCAGTAGGTTGGAGTCCTTTAGAGACCCAGGCTGATGGAGGCACCATCTCTGAAGTAAGCTTACATGGGACTCTCGTGAGCATGCTCAGCATAAAACACATGAAAGCACGTGATGACTGCATGACTGTCCAGATGGGAGGCATTGATGATGCCAACTTTTTATGTCTTCCTTCTCAGTAAGCTGAGTGTTGTCTTTTGTTCGTAATAGCAAACTGTGAATGCCAATAAGTCATGTTGATTTGGACATTTCCTATGCTGCCTGCCCTTCAAATCTAGCCAAACCTGCAGCCAAGCAACCTTGAGACTTCACTTCCTGTTTATAGCGAATACAGGACGAGTTAAGTGACACCGGGAGGAAATAGATGGATCCAGGATGTGGAATGTCCTCTGAGCCTACTGACTGGGTCTATAGGAAGTTTTGTTTTGCGGGGAGGGGAAGTGGAGCTGCTTAATGGCAGGGGACCAGGGGACGCACTGGCTGGGTGGCAGGAGCCAACTGAGTGCCGGTCAGAGAAGACGCCGCCTAGAACGCAGACTTGGGAGTTGGGAGATCTGAATACTGTGCTGCAAATCTTAGATGTAATAGTGGTACAGGTGTTGATGTAAGCAAGTTTGTCTTCATTCATGATGCATGGAATGTAACTTTGAAGCATTTCAGAAAAAATGCCAAACACACACAGTGGATAAAGCAAACAGGGCAAAACCTTCACAGGTGTTTTGTTTAGTTGGTTTATGGGTTTCACTGTTTTATTCTTTCCATTTTTCTTTATGTCTGAAAATTTATAGTTAAAAAAATACCCAGAGAGCCAAATTCACTCCAGGTCTCAGGTCCCTTATTATCAGCGAGTAGGCCGGGCTCGTTGGCTCAGCCTGTAATCCCAGCACTTTGGAAGACCAAGGGGAGAGGATTGCCTGAGCCTGCAGGTTTGAGACCCACCCAGGCAACTTGGCCAGACCTCATCTCTACAATAAATCGAAAATTAGCCAGTCATGGTAGCACGCACCTGTAGTTCTGGCTACTTGGAAGGCTGAGGCGGAAGGATCGCCAGAGCCCAGCAGGTCGAGGCTGCCGTGGCTGGGAGTGTGCCACTGCCCTCCAGCCTGGGTGACAGAGTGAGACTCTAACTCAAAAAAAAAAAAGTATCAGTGAGTGTCTGGTCTCTGCTGTCCCTGGGTCCCTGTGTGCTCCTGGTCTATAGTACATAGCAACGCAGGAAATGCAATCTCGTTTTTAAATGAATGGCACACATTGGTACTTTATTATGTTATCATAGAATTGTGTATTCACTAAATCCTTTCTATGTCTTTTTCTCCTAAACTTGATTAATTTTAAATTTTTTCAAACATCCTTGCTTAGACCCCTGGGTCTGCAGCACTGCTGATTCAGTACGTCATTACTGATAGATTCGAGAAGACCAAGACAGTGTTTAAACTTACATAAAGCATGTTTTTACTAGCTTCTCCCCACTCCTTCCCACAGAACCTTCTTGCTAGCTTCCCCCACTCCCTCATCATGGAACCCTCTTGCTAGCTTCCCCCCACCCCCTCCCACAGAACCTTCTTGCTAGTCCCCCCCCCCCCCCCACAGAACCTTCTTGCTAGCTCCCCCCCAACCCCTTCCTAGAAAGAAGCTTCTTTCTAACTTTTCTCTAGTGGCTGGTTGTTGTTTCCACCCGTCCAAATGAAGTGTGGGTCAAGCGGTGATGACTCTTCCTGACATGTTGAGAAAACAAACCTGGAGAACACTGTCTGGGTGCAGGCTGAGGCAGCCTGAGCTGAAAGCTTAGAGACCAGGTTTACTTCTGTTGTGCCCTTCCAGAAGGTGCCGACTTGGAAGCCTCATCCTGCCTCTTACTGCAACTTGAGTGTTTTTGCTTTGCACTGGTGCCCTTGTTTTGCTCAGGAGCCCAGGGGAGCTGCGAGGCTCAGCACCTGCTCACTAAGTGTGCGCCTCCAGATGAGTGGCGTTGTGTTCTAAAATAGCAGGTGTTCTCTGAGTCCTGATCACAGCCAAGTGCAGAGAATTCTGCCCTACCTCTGGCTTCTCTACCTCTCAGGGAGTTAGCTTAAGAGGAGGTTTCACGGGGCTGCAGGAGGAATGGGCAAGGAGTCTCCTCTGACCTCCCTGGATAGCCGCCTGTTCTGGGAGCTCTTTCGATATTCTGGATGTGTAAATACCTTGAAGAAGGGGCCTTTCGGTTACTCTTGCGTGCATTTCTGTGATAGCTGGGGTCAGTTGAGGATTTCTCCGGTTTTCACACATGGACCTAATTGTCACATTTGTCATTTTTATAGGCTGAAGAGTAGAATTTAATGGGACCTGGGTAAGCAAGTGACACTTGAGCACTTAGGTGACTTTCAGATTTTTTTTTTTTTTTTTTTTTGAGTCGGAGTCTCACTCTGTAGCCTAGACTGGAGTGCAGTGGCTGCTCCCGGCCACCACAGCCTCAACCTGCTGGGCTCCGGCAATCCTTCCGCCTCAACCTTCCAAGTAGCTGGAACTACAGGCGCGTGCTACCTCGCCTGGCTAATTTTTGGTTTATTGTAGAGATGAGGTCTCGCCAAGTTGCCCGGGCGGGTTGCAAACCCTCGGGCTCAGGCAATTCACTCAACTTGGCCTCCCAAAGCATGGGATTACAGACTGAGCCACCGAGCTCGGCCGACTTTCAGATTTTTATTATTTAATAATACTTTTGTAAATGTTTTTGAAGCAATTTATTTTGTTTTGCTTTTAGATGAACTCACCTGCCAAATCAGAGGCAGTGGACCACACTACCATTCATCACGTAGTAAGAGAATATGTTCCAAAAAAAACTGAACCCATTTGCAGTGTCTATTTCAGCTGTTTCCTCAAGCCTTGGGCCTTTTTTTTTTTTTTTTACGTTTAGTGTTTTTTGATAGTTTAATAAGTGATCCTAGGGCTCCTTAAAAGGTCAGTTTGCTTTCCTTTAATTGCTAGCTGTATTTTTGAAATGGGATTATTTCATCAATTTAGTTTAAACCAGTATTAATTGACTACTTACTGAATGGGAAGGGAAGGGAGGCTATAGGAGCACAAGAAGATTGCAGAGGAAGAAAATTGTCCTGAAAGGAGAAGGGAGCACTGAGTGCCTTCCGGAGGCAATGGCGTGGTGCTGGGTCTGGAAGGGAGGCTGGGGTTTCCATGGGAGTGGAGGTGTGGCAGGGAGAGAGGCAGGAGGGCAGCCTCACGTGGAAGGCTAGGAATCCGGTGGTTGGGTGGAATCAGTACAGGGTGAGGGAGATGAGGCTGGAGAGGAAGGCGACACTAGGCTGCGTGAGTGAAAAGGACACATGCAAAGCTTTCTTCTGCTTTCCATTTTTAGGTACTTATTTTTATTTATTTATTTTTAATTTTAATTTTTTTTGAGTCGGAATCTCACTGTTCCCCAGGCTGGAGTGTAGTGGCAAACTCAACGGCTACTTCAGCCTCGACCTGCTGGGCTCAGGTGATCCTTTTGCCTCAGTCTTCTGAGTAGCTGGAACTATAGGCATGTGTCACCACGCCTAGCTAATTTTTTTGGTTTATTGTAGAGACGAGGTCTTGCCAAGTTGCCCAGGCTGGTCTCGAACCTCTGGGCTCAGGCAATCCTCTTGCCTCAGCCTCCCAAAGTGCTGGGATTACAGACTTGGGCAGGCATGCATTCTGTATGGGTTAGCCTGCTTTTAACTGGCATATAGACATTTGTCTTTGGCCACAACTCACAGGAGTATGTGGCTTCATTTCTTCTGGTCTTTTCTTTCCCTTATGTGGTTAATTCTGCTTCATCTGGAATTAATATGTTCAGTATGAGGTATAGGTCTAAGTTAGGTTTTCTCTGCAGTGAGTTCTAGTGTCTTGCTTGAGTATATGAAATATGACTCATCTGTTGCATATTTGGTTTACCTTGACTTGGTCTTGATGATATTTTGATCCACTTCTAAAATTTCTTATGTAGTTTTGATAGTCATCTATATCTTTTTTAATTTGATAGGGTTAAAGAAAGCTTTAAAATTTTTCATGGGGTATTGTTCTATTTATTAATGTCTTCCTCTTTTTCTCCTATTATGATAGGTTTCTTCTCAGTAATTCTCTTGTGTTCTGAGTTAATATTTCATATTGTTAGCATTTTGATTCCATTGTGATTGAGCATTTTTAAATTTGTGCTTTCCACCTTGATTTTGGTTTGATTTTAATGAATTGTTTATATCCTGAAGCTTTGTTAAATTTTCTTGTATCTAGTGATTTATTTGATTGAGTATATATGCATTTCTGGGTTCACTGGTGTCATCTGCAAAACACCTTTTTCCTTGCCACACATTTGATATTTCCTAGCGGTCTTATCGTGCACTGCTTTCAGGAGCACTTCTTGTGTTGCAGGGAAATGCTGTCACATATAGCAAGGCTTCCCAAGGACTTTTGGCGGGAACTCTTCTTTCCAAGAAGCCATGGAAATAGGAGGCAGCTCCCAAGGATGCAGGGCCCATGAGGGTTGGATGGGGCCTTACAGACCCTCAGGCCCTGTGCATTCATTTTACAGATTGAGGAGGCCACACCCAGTGAGGTGGGAGGAACTTGCTGGAGTTTACACTGCTGGAGTGGAGGGAGGTGGTTGAGCTTTTTATCTTATTTTCATATGGTGCATGCATTACAGTAAATGTTTTCATTTGGGACACTTTCTTGTTTTGGACATTTTCTAAGTTTACCCAAATTGGTTTTTTGTAACTACCCAATATCCTAAAAAATACATATTTGAATGGTAGTCTGAGACTTTGGAAAAGGTACCTCTCTATAGCACCACTCTCCTAGAGTTGAGGGAAAAGATCATAAGACAGTGAGGGAGGAAAGGGTATTTTAGTCCTTGATCCTTAGTAGGCGGACCTATTTTTAAGTCTCATAATGTGAGTTTTAAGAGCAGTGGTTTTCAGAATAACCGCAGACGAAAGTCCCTGTCAAATGGATGCCTTTCTGGAGTTGACCTGTTTTGAGTTTAACTGGTATCAAGAAGGATCAGAATCTTGAATGCTCTTAAGTATATTTATTTTTTAGTTAAAGTGGAACAATTGAATGGAGTGAATAATCCATGTGGGTTCCAGATTCAGGTTAAATCCTGAAATTGGAGGAGTTGTAAGGAGAAGCCATGCTAATTAGCCAGTCATTGTTCTTACAGGCTTGCCTGAATCCAGGTTAATTCTGTATCCCTCTTTATTGAGTTATAAGTTGCATGACCAGGTTGGTTTTAAAAAATTAGACCCTCACCACATTTGGGAGTTTAGAGTCAAAATTATTTGCCTCTTTGCTGTCATACCACCCTTTGGTAAACAGTCCTTCGGGAGTGTCCTGACGGGGGAGGCCTCAGAAATTAACAGGAATTCCAAGCTAGCTGTAAGCCTTTTGTGCAGTGGTCTTGAAGTCTTACCAAATGCCAGCCTACATTTCAGCTCCTCCCTTGGAGGCTGTGGAGTGGTGGGAAACAGGAAGAAGAGAGCTGACTGACATTCCAGTAATCAGTAATAGTAGAACATTTGTTCTGCTTATCAGGCACTCACTTATGTCCACTGATCGAACTTGGTCACTGGAGCCAAGGAAAGGTATCAGTCACCAAAGAAGACTAGTGGAACACTTGGACTGAGCCCTTAACACACTTTGTTAATTTCAGTAGCAATTGCAATATCTTATTATTTTACTGGAATACTCCTAAAACACAGTCTCTTTTGCCTTATTTTGGTAACCAAACTAATGCTAGGTTAGACATAAATGTAGCTTGCTGCATTTCTATTTCTGAGTGTTCTAAATCACTGAATAATTAAAAACAAAGGATAGTTCTAAAGCAGTTCCAGATAAAAAAGAAGCCATCACATTTTTATTAGGGGATACCAAGGGGAGAGTTAATGAGGAAAGTACCAGAAACTACTGACAGGAGTTTTGGTTACCTTGAACAAAGATTCAGCTTGTTATATAATCACTGGGAGGAGTAGAAATCCGAGGTTCCGGAGGCCTGCCCTCAGCGGAGGACCTGGAGCAGAGCAAGTGAGTTGCTTTCCCAGAGGAGCTCAGCCGATGATCTGTGGGTAGTAAGGACAGATCCTAACATGGAGGGGATAGTAGGCTGAAGTCGAGAGACGTGAAGCTCTTGTCCCTAGAGGACATCATCACTGGACTGTCGCCACCCTTTGCTGAAGGCCTTTCTGGTCTCTCCATTCATTATCTGGAGTCTGCACTACAGTTCTTCAGGAAAGGTCCAGTGTTCTGTGGTGCAGATGAGGACAGTGAGGCTCAGGACAGGCAAGCAGTTGCACAGGGTGCCTGGCGAGTAAGTGGGAGCTCAGCTGAGACCCAGGTCTGTCCTGTTCTGGCATCCTTGCTGCTTCCCACGTGCTCCCAAGACTATGTCAGAAGCGACAGATCTTTCTAGAGCTGCACTTTCCAGAACTGTTGCCACTTGCCACGTGGGGCTGTTTACAATTAAATTGATTAAAAGTAAGTGAGATAGCCGGGCTCGGTGGTTCAGCCTGTAATCCCTTGCTTGGGGAGGCTGAGGTGAGTGGATTGCCTGAGCCTGTGGGTTCGAGACCCGCCTGGGCAACTTGGTGAGACCTCATCTCTACAATAAATAAAAAAAAAAATTAGCTGGGCGTGGTAGCGCGTGCCTCTATTTCCAGCTACTTGGAAGGCTGAGGCGGAAGGATCGCCGGAGCCCAGCAGGTCGAGGCTGCAGTGGCCGGGAGCGGCCACTGCACTCCAGTCTGGGCGACAGAGTGAGACTCCAACTCAAAAAAAAAAAAAAAAAAAAGTAAGTGAGGTTTAAAAATGAGTTCCTAATTTGTGCTGACCACATGTCAAAGGCTCAGTGGTCACGTGTGGCTAGTGGCAACTGTATTGGTCAGCACAGGTGAGAACGTTTTCATCATTGCAGAAGGTTCTGTGGGTGAGTCTAGAGGTCATTCCATTTTGCCCCTCGATTTAATTATTTTTTCTCGTTTATTTTGCAAAGGAGAAGATGAGGGACAAAGAAAGGGAGTAGTAATGTGTTCAGCATCATCCATCTAATTAATCTAGGCCTTTGGACTGGTTGCCTGGTAGGGGTTCCTATGCCCTGCACACTCCCTTCAAACGAAATTGACAGACTGGAGATGTGCAGACTAGAGTGCCCTCCTGGTCTCTCAGCCGTGCCTGGCCTTTAGACCAGATTCCTTCTCCAAAGCATGGCCCTGTGTTTTCCCAGGTTCAAAGGGCATGTCTGGCTTAGTTTCCCTCAAGGAAGTGAAAGATGATATTGGAAAGGATCTCCATGTGTGAAAGAGCAGTTGGATTCCCTCCGCTTTTTGCTCTGCCTTCCCACCAAGCACTTTGTAATTGAACTTGCAGCTGCTAACCGTTTGTCTTCCGAACGAGACCAGCTTCAAAGCAGTTCAGATGGTAGAGGTCTGTGTGCTCTGAATGCAAGCAGCTGCCTGTTATTGACTGTTGATTCAATAGAGTTTGTGTTAGGGTCAGATAGATTTTGATTATGACCAAAATCACAACAATGGATTTTTAACTTGTGTGATCAGGTTAAGATGCATTAAGTCATTGAACTTATGTTTAGTGCGTACCTACTATGTACCAGGCGCTGGGTTGCAAGTTGGACTAGAGGGACTTTTGCTGAAAACTGAAAAAGAGCAGATGCTGTGGACAAGTTGAAAGCATTTTAAATTCTCACCAGAATTATGATGCCAGTGTTTTCCTTCCATGTAGCTACCCGATTAGTCTTGGAATTCAGTAAAGGCCTCAATTGGGATCGTAGCTCAGGAGTAAAGTGAAGGATCCTTAGCAAATGTCCTTTTAGAAGATGCTATTAAAGACATTCAAATTATATACGCCAATGTCTAAATGACAGTCCAGAGGGTGTGTGTGTGGGGGGTGGGGGGGGGAGCACGTGGGAGCAGAAGGAGGCATGTACAGGGATTTTTAGAAAACCTAAATGTGATGTTTGATTTCAGTATAACTAATAGAAAGTTCTTTCAGAAACTGAGAGATTCAAGTTTTGGTTTGTTACAGTGATGTTAAAGCCATGTGCTTGCGCACGCACAGGGAGACATGAGATGGAGAGGCTGGAGTGATGGGATATGTCCAGGAGAAAGGGAAGTACTTATAGGTGGTTGGGATGGTGGCAGGGTCCCGGAGCTCCGACATCTGGGCTTCTTAACTGCCTGTGTTTGTGGTGGGGAGCAGAGCTGCAGAGCACCCCATGTTGTGGCAGTGTCGGGTCTACCTCCTAGAGTTGTGAAGAGACTTTTTTTGGATTTAGAGTCTCACTCTGTTGCCCACGTTGGAGTGCAGTGACACACTCAAGGCCACCCCAGCATTGACCCGCTGGTCTTTGGCGATCCTTCCACCTCAGCCTTCCAAGCAGCTGAAACTACAGGCATGTGCTACCTTACCCTGCTAATTTTTAAAAAAAATTTATTGTAGAGACGAGGTCTCACCAAAGTTGCCCCAGCTGGTCTCGAATCCTCGGGCTCCCAAAGTGCTGGGATTATAGGCTGAGCCACTGAGCCTGGCCGTGAAGAGACTTCTGCGTGTCGGAGTCACCAGGCCTGGCGTAGGCTGCTTCTGCCTGGTGGTGTGGCTTGGGACTCAGCAGGGCAGTGGGAAGCCCGGTTTCCCAGTCAGGTTTAGACTGTTTCTACCCCCCAGAGTGTCTCCTGTGAACCCAGAGGCAGACTCCTCTTCCAGAGGGACCTGGAGGTGTGCAGGCTTCAGGAGTCTTAGCAACAGTGCATTGGAGTAGCAGTACCTGTGCAGAGAAAAGGTGTGGGGTCCGAGCTTTCCCACTCAGTGGGTGACTCTCCCGGTGACCATTGGGAGCCTCAGCCTGTCCTCTGCAGGGTGGGTGTGATGGTGAGGGCTTCATGCCTTTCAGGTTTCCCCGTGGGCTCCACATGCCCAGGTGGATCATGGCTTGGCACTTTTGAGCTCTAAGGAGGCATTAGGAAGGCTACAGTTTACCATGGAAAGGAGTCCTAGACATCTTCTAGTGGAATCCTATTTTTTGGCAGAGGAAGAATCCAGGTTACAAAGAAGGGTTTAGAGGAATTGGCTAGCTCACACAGTAGGTTCTGTTTTGTGACTTTTGAGTATAAACCCGAAGGCTATGTGGCACATGGAAAGACTTTGGGGTCATGGACTTGAGTTTGAATCCTCACCCCACTTTTTTTTTTTTTTTTCTTTTTTGAGTTGGAGTCTCACTCCGTCACCCAGACTGGAGTGCAGTGGCCGCTCCTGGCCACCGCAGCCTTGACCTGCTGGGCTCCGGTGATCCTTCCGCCTCAGCCTTCCAAGTAGCTGGAACTACAGGCGCGTGCTACCACATCCGGCTAATTTTTGATTTATTGTAGAGGTGAGGGCTCACCAAGTTGCCCAGGCGGGTCTCGAACCCGCGGGCTCAGGCAATCCACTCACCAGCCTCCCCAGGCGAGTGATTACAGGCTGAGCCACCGAGCCCGGCTTCTCACCCCGCTTTTTATTATCTGTGTGATCTTGTGCACATCCTTGTGTCTGTTTCTCCAACTGTAAAATGGGTGTAATAACACTTCCCATAAGCACTCTGGGGCATGTTAACCTCTTATGATGAACAAGACTGATACACTGCCAGGATTACAGCCCAGGCCCAGGGTGCCTTACTCTATCAGGTGAAAAGGAGAGAAAATTCTCATCAGCCAAAGGACTTCAGTGACTGCCATGACGGGCTCTTCAGCTGTTATTTATCTACACCATCTGAGAATAGAGACAACACCGGGCATACCTGGAATTTTTTAGGATGTGCAGGAAGCAAAAGAATTATTTTCAGTGAAACAGGAGTCTGCAGGGTGCCTGGGGAACAACTGCCACCCAGTACATCCCAATATAGATGCCCCCTGGCCTCACCAGGATGGCCACCTGCCTGCCAGGCATTGCCCAGGAAGCTCAGTGAGAACTTCCTGGGATTCATGTGTGTGTCAGGGTCAGGAGGGGTGCCTTGAGGGAGGGATTGTTACTAGCCTTTGGAGGCATAATTGGAAGTAACCCTCCTTTCCCGTGGCCTGAGCCAGGTGTTGACTCAGCTCATGGTCCCCAGATGTCGTCCCCTTTGGGCCCAGGCTCTGCTCTTCCTGTCTTCTCCTGGAGAGTCCCTTCTCCTCCTGTGTGTGTGTGTGTGTGTGTGTGTGTTGAAATCCTGATCTTCTGTCAGAGCTCAGCTGGTAGGTCCCTTCTATAAAGCTGTCGCAGACCTCCACCCTGTCAGGGCAGCAGCCATTGTGGCGTGTACCATCCATGTATTTTTAGGAAGCCTAAGTGTGAAGTTTGATTTCTGTATAGCTAATAGAAAGTTCTTTTAGAAACTGAGAGATTCAAGTTTTGGTTTCTTACAGTGATGTTAAAGCCATGTGCATGCACACACACAGGGAGGCATGAGATGGAGAGGCTGGAGTGATGGGATATGTCCAGGAGAGAGGGAAGGACTTACAGGTGGTGGGGACAGTGGCAGGGTGCCCGGGAGCTCAGACATCTGGGTCTTCCTAACTGTCTGTGTCTGTGTCCTGCATGATTTAGTTGTTGGCGTGACTCTGTCCACTTGGACTGGACCTGGGAAGCCCTGGGCTGGGTCCTGTTCATCCGTACCCCTGTGCACAGCGTGCCCTTTGCCTCCTTGTTTGGTAAAGTTTTCTGGATGATGAGACAAGCCTTGAGATAGAGTCAAGGCCTAGGGCAGAGACACTTCTCTCCAGAGCGCAGGGCTCTGCCGGCCCCTTTAAAGTCCGACTTTGACTTTACTGAAGGTGGTGGTTTTCCATTCCCCTGTCTTGCCGCAGGAGAGGCCCATTGTTGGTGGTCACAGCAGGTCCTCGGAACTCTGCATGCTTTCATGGTATTTATTTCCTCCCTCAGCCGGGAGGCACTGGGATGTGTGTTACCTCTACTTGGCACATGAGGAGGATGGCTCTGGCTAAGGGCTGTGCATGCCACTCAGGCAGTGGAGGTGGCAATGATGAGGAGGCTGGCTGTGGTTGAGGGCTGTGTTTACCACACAGGCAGCCAAGAGTGCCTGTAGCACTTGTGCTGCCTTTGCAGCCAACAGTCCTTTTCTAACCCAGAGGGGAAACATTTGGGATGTGTACAGTGGTGGTGACATCTTCCGTGTTCTGTGGCATTCCTTCAGCCTGTGCCTGGCCCAGGGGAAGGCTCTGGAATGCCAGGGCTGGGTGGATGGGGAGCCTCTCTTGCACGTGGAGCTGCACACTTATCCCCAGCAAATGCCAGTCTTCTTGATGGATATGTGACATCAGTGGCTGAATTTACATGGCACCTGGTGGCTTTTCACACTCCCCCGCCACGCCTCTCCAGGGACTGGGATAGGACAGATGGCCGCAGACACAGGATTCTCAGTTCTGCGTCCTCTCTGCAAATCACATTTAGAGAAAGTTAAGTTTGTGCAATAACACAATTTTGGTAACATGGTTTCATGCTGCTGGTAAATTGCCTGACACTCTGGATAAACCACACTTCAGCAGGACTTGCTGGGAACAGAGTTTGACTTCACTGTGGGTGACACGATTCCACCCACCAGTCCTCCCACCCTCCATTCCATCCAGGCTGATGGGGTGGAGCTGTGGGAAGCCAGGCTGTTCTAGGGCCAGGAAAGAATTATATTATGTTAATCATCCTTCCCCACTGACACCTGTAATTCCTTCTCCCCTGAGTCTAACCACTTGTCCTAAAGTGCTAGAGGCAGGTGCATCTTGATAGTTCAGCCTTCTGTGTGTGTTTGAAGAGACTGAGGCCCAGAGACCTCTTCCCAGAACAGCACTGCTTGCTTGTCTATGGCTGGTGAAGACTGACTGAGAGCCCTGACTACTCTGCAGGGCGGGCCCTGTTTTCTGCTCTGCCAGCTGTTGGCATTTGTCTTACTACTAGGGGAAAGTCTGACATGTTCAGTTTGAAATGAGTCAAGGTGAATACTTGTTCATTGTTAAAGGCCCCCAGCATGGGGTAAGTTAATTTCCTGTTAACCCTTGCATTTCCCTTGATATGTCTTTGGTAAGGGCCATTGAAGTCTTGGCAGATTTGTGTCCAGTCATGTACAGGTTCACATGTGTGGACCTGACTGATAGGATTTAATTGTTAGGAGAAAGAAAAAGAGGGAAGGATGCTGAGTATATTTGGAGGGAGGAAAAAATGGTTTTCCTCTTTAACAGTGAATCTGGAATGATAACACAGTTGTTTCTTTTGGTTTTTTTTTTTTTTTGGTTCTAAAAAGCATCAGATTTTAATGTTTCTAATATGTCAGACTGATGTTTAACCTAAAGGCAGGTGTCCAGACTGCTGAAGGTTATTAACGTGTAACAAAAGGTTCAAATCTGGATCCTGAAAAAGCACTTCTTATTTGTCAGAGATGCTCTGGATTGTACACTCTTCTGCTGAAGAGCCTGGGGAGCTCAGCATGGTGTGCTGGCAATGGTCTCGGGTCCTTTCTTGTGTCTGGGTGTACTTTTTGTCCAAGTGGGGACTTTTTGGGGGGACACACATGTGCCTGGCCAGCCAGAAGAGCCTGACTTACCTGCTTCAGGTGATGTATGTGGCAGGTAGGCCAGCTACCTTGTCCCAGCTGAAGACCATGATTCTCCCATGCACAACATCTCCCTAGGAGCTGGTCAGTGATGATCAATTTTTTTTTTTTTTGAGTCAGGGTCTTACCCTTGCCCAGGCTGGAGTGCAGTAGCACAATCATAGCTCACCACAGCCCCGACTTCTTGGGATCAGGTGATCCTTTTGCCTCAGCCTCCTGAGTAGCTGGGACTACAGGTGTGTGCCATCATGCCTGCTAATTTTTTTGATTTTTTTTTTTTTTTTTTTTTTTTTAAGAGACAAGGTCTCCATATATTGCCTGAGCTGAAGGTCAGCTATTATCTTGATCATGGTCTCCCCCGGAAAGACCCCAGTGGGATTGTATATGAACTACTCAGGAGACAAATTACTTGGAGGTGTGGTGATCTGAATACACATCTGTTCTGTTTTACCACCTACATTGTGAGCTCTTGGAGATGAAGAGTCCTGATGTCCTGTCTCTAGCCCAGGCCTATCATGTGCCAGGTGTCAGTAAATGTGGGATGAAACCTGTATTAGTTTACAGAGTTCCTGTGGACCAGAAGCCTTGGTCAGCTGGGTTTTCACCAGTATAAAATACGGTGTTATATCTGCTGAGCTTCTTGATAACTACTCTTGAATTATTATTTTTTGTCCTTTTTGACTGATTGAGCAAGGCTGGACTTGTTGGAGTCCCCAGATGGGACCATGAGATGTTGCCTGGGTTGTTAGTAAAGTGCTTGATACAGGGCTTGGCAGAATTTGGGAGTATCATTTGGCCAGGTAGGGTCTGGTTACTAGATTATAAATGACTGTGGCTGGTACACATGTCACACTGGTGGTTTGAGGGCTTGGAGGAGTTAAAGCTTCTCTCAGATGAGTCTGGCAGCTCCCAAGAGGTAGCTTCTGGGGTGAGGATGTGGCCAACCAGTGGGTAAATGAGAGCTCTTCTCCTTTAGAAGAACGGGAAGTAGGTGGGGAGAGGTGCAGAGGAAGAGCTCAAGGGACTGAGCTCTTGGTCTGCTGCTGGGGGAACAGGCTGCCTTACCGAGTGCCAGGCAGGCCCAGCAAGGTTGTGGCCCGAGTGACCAGGGTCCCAAGAACACTAGTGTTGCTGGGTTTGCACTTGTCTTTTTCCCACAGTCAGTAACGCGACTTAATATGCATTGGCCTGTTGTTTCAGGAGGTTTTGTTTTCTAATCTCAATCATTTCTATTCTTTTATGCCCTTTGAAGATTCACAGTGAATGTGGCATTTCATCCAAAATCATGCTCTTCTAACCAATAATAAGTTAAAAGTAAGCCTAGTATTTTAGAAAAGTGTCTCTGGTTTGTTTGCCAGATGACCTGTGTCTGACACATCCCTACCCATTCTCGACCCAGGAGCTCATAACATTGCCTTGGCACAAGACATGAGCTCACCTCCAAAGGGGACCTTGTCCAGGTTAGGTGACCAGTCACCACAGAGGTGATGGAGGGCTCCAGACTTCTTGACTCCAAGTCCAGGGTTGTCTCCACAGTCTTGGTAACTGTTGTTAAGAGCATCATTTTTGTGTTGGAGGCAAATTATTGATTTTTGCAAGTAAAAATAGCCCTCAAGGCTCCAATAATGCATGTGTGAAATGAACTGGGGAACTGGGTTTAGTGAGCTTCATTTCTAAATCTCTTACACAGATAGCAATAACATAAGCCAGTGCTGTATTGAAGAGTCGGCTCCAGAATGGTGGTGTGATATGTGGAAGCACCTGCTTGTACTGTGGGCTGGTGTACATAGCAGGCTGGACTTGGCTGTACTGTCCAGGGCTTCTTTGAGCTGGTTCTTTGAATAGTCAAGAAAAGGGTAGATCTTAGGGAGAGGTCCCCAGGGGGACGTTTAAGGACGTGAAAAGCAGAAAGCAGAACTCATTAGTTTTTACAAGTTTTTTTTTTTTTTTTTGAGGTGGAGGTCTCACTCTGTCACCCAGGCTGGAAGGCGGTGGCACGATCATGTGTCACTGCAACTTCAACCTTCTGGACTCAGGCTATCCTCCCGCCTCCATCTTCCGAGTACCTGGGACTATAGGTGTGCGCCATCACACCTGGCTAATTTTTTGTAGAGATGGGGTTCTCGTTATGTTGCCCAGGCTGGTCTCGAACTCCTGGGCTCAAGCAATCCTCTCACCTTGGCCTCCCAGAGTGCTGGGATCACAGGCATGAGCCTGGCCTAGTTTTTACAAGTTTCATTTTTTGTTGAAGTTGGTGACTACTTAGTTGGCCATGGAAAGTATGGGCAGCCTCGGAAGTATTCTGCTTTGACTTGCAGAAGGCTTACCTGTGAGTTTTAATGTTGGTGTCACCATAGCAACCGAGCCCCAAAGGGGAACAGTCACAAGAGCCACAAGGCCCTCTGGGGCCTTCCCACTGGTGCCAGAATTGCAGGCAAGAGCCACGGTGCCCACCTCGTCAGGTGCTAGGCTTCATAATCCTGCACAGCTCTTCTACTCAGAGATGCAAGCATCTCCTGAGGTTGTGCGTCTCTTGAATCCATTTCTTTGAAGGTTTCACACTGTATTTTTACACTCACCCAGATGTCTACTTTGCATGAGCACATTATGAATGATTTGACCCAAAAGTTGTGTGCTTAAAGTGCATCTGAATCTTGTGTGCACTTTAAATGTTTAAATATTAAATATTCTTATGGAAATTTTTATTTATTTTGGGGTGGGGTCTTGCTATATCATCCAGACTGGAGTGCAGTGACTATTCAGAGGTGCAGTCGTAACTCACTGTAGCTTCCAGCTACTGGGCTCAAGTGATCCTCCAACTTCAGCCTCCTGAGTAGCTGGGACTACAGGCACATGTCACCACGCCCTGCTCTTTTAATTTTTTTTTTTTTTTTTTGAGTTGGAGTCTCACTCTCGCCCAGACTGCAGTGCAGTGGCATGCTCCTGGCCACCGCAGCCTCAACCTGCTGGGCTCCGGCGATCCTTCCACCTCAGCCTTCCAAGTAGCTGGAACTTCAGGCACGCGCTACCACGCCCAGCTAATTTTTTTGATTTGTTGTAGAGATGAGGTCTCGCCAAGTTGCCCAGGCGGGTCTCGAACATGCGGGATCAGGCAGTTCTCTCACCTCAGCCTCCCAAAGCAGGGGATTACAGGCTGAGCCATGGAGCCCGGCCACACCCTGCTCTTAATGGCAGATTTTAGTAGCTAGGCTGTCAAGCTGCTCTTTGCTGAACTCCAAACGTCCTGAGGCATTCTAGGCTGGTGCCTAGGGCTGTCTTGATCAGGAACATGAGCTTAAGTGTTCTCTTCTTGGTGCTTTGACACTGCATTTTTTTTTAGTGGGGATGGAGCAATCATAAAACAAAACAAAAAATTGTAGATGACACTAAGGGCAGCTAACCTACTCTAGCCAGAATGAAAACTGTGTTGATGTGGAAAGTTCTCTCACCTTCCTGTGTCTATTCATGATATACAAAAACAAATTTAGGAGCTTCTAAGTGCACGAAATTACTTCTCACTGTAGATTCTCATCCATTTCTGTAATGTAGGCGGCATTTTAGTGTTGATGGTGTACCCCCCTGGGCTGGACCCTTGTTTGGGCGATATTTCCAGCCTAGTTGGGGATGTAAGCACACAACTGCAAGGCCATGTGATGAGTGTGCAAACGCTGTCGTGTGGCAGAGCACAGGCTGTGGGAATTTGGGGCAAGAGACCACTTCTGCCTGAGGGGTGAAGGTCTGTCTCCCTTGAGAGAAATCTTGGCCTTCCTGGGTTCTGGGCTCACTTATTCTCCCCTTTATACCCACCCTGTGGATATCCTGTGCATTATGGCTCCCGTTACTGTCCTAGACTGTGGACCTGCCTCAGGTGTCTGTCATGGTTTCTATGTGGTCAACCACACACTGCATACATAGCTCCACACACACAGCCTGTGGGTTGCCTTCAAGTAGTAGGTTCAGAATCTTCGTGTCCCCATAATAACTTTTACTGACGACCCAGAGTTAAGCCAGACTTCACAGGTCAAGGGCATAGTTGTGTTTACCTGTCCATATTTCAGACTCCTGCTGCAAGCTTGAGGCGTCACTGGTCTGGTTAACCAGATGCAGGCTCATGGTTTCCCACTGCCCTGTCCATTCTATCATTTGTGAGAGCAGCTCACAGAACTCAGGAAAGCACTATTTTCTGATTATAGTTTTTTAAAGAATTTTATTTTAACCAGCACTTCCTTTCCTTTTCATGATTACAATTTCATTGTAGCCAAAAGGATACAAATCAGGGCCAGTGAAAAAAGGGACAGGTGGAGCGAATTCTGGGAGGGGACAGATGCGAAGCTTCTGGCGTCTCTCTTGGAGTCAGGGCACATCATTCTCCCAGTACATGACGTGTGCTAAACAGAGTGCTGTCAGCCGGGGAGGCTCACCTGTAATCAGTGTCCAGAGTGTGTTTTGGATTTCATTTCACAGGGTTGATGAATAGTGGGCTGTGTGATTGAACTCAGAGCAGTTTATGCTCTTGTCACATCCGCTTGAAGCCCCAATGCTCTTATCTTGTGACTGGTCTTTCTCCTTAAGCAAATTATCTAGGACCCAGAACTCACTTTGTTGGCATAAGCTCTCAGAGCCCACTGGGAATAACAGAGGCTCTCCTGTTCCTCAAGAAATTCCAAGGTTTTAGAGACTGCCTCCCAGAAACTGGGGACAGAGGCCAGCCACGTTCTTTACTGTACAACATCCTCCTGCCCCCAAAGCTGTCTAGTCCTCATCTTTGTGATGTTGTATATTGCATCCCCCTGCATGCCCAGTCAGAAGCCTGGAGTTGCCCTCACGTCCACCTTCTCTCCCCCTGGATCCAGATGGCCACCGTCTTGCCAGCTCTGGCTTGGGTCTCTGCCGTCTCCTGTTTCTCTGTCCCTGGCTGCTGAGTGCTCAGGCTGTCATCTTGCTTTCCTTATTGCCTCTAAGCCGACTCCCCGCCTTGTCTCCCCCATCTCTAAGCTCTTAAGTTGCCAGACTCGGTTCCAAAATATGAAACTGATCTTGTCACTTTCTTACTTCAGAATTTGCTGTTATAGAACAATGTGTATATTATAATTCCATTTTTGTAAGACAAAACATACTATATATAGTCACTGGAAATGTACTTAGAAGAAAATCTAAGAGTATATATTCAACACAGTTATCTAGGGGGAGGTGGAACATTGAGTTTTACTTTAGACTTTACATTTCTGGACTGGCTAGATTTTTTTGTGCTGAGCACATGTTACTTTTTTTTGCCTGGTAAATTATAGAACCTTACAACAGCCTAGCCCCTACCTTCCCACCAATCCGTCCTTCATAACATGGTGGCTGGGCCCCACTTACAGCTCACCACTCACCTCGGTGCTCTCCTGGGTACACCTGCCCTCTGGCCCCTTGGGATGGCCAGTTGCGCCCAGTGCGCTTCTGTACTTACTGGTGCCCCGGCCTGGACTGCTTTTCCTTCCCATCTACTGACAAAACTGGTACCCATCAGGACTAGACTTGGGCATTCCATTTTCTGACCTTCTCTGTCCCTCCCTCTCAGATGGAATTGGGGGTCTTTCCTGTGTTCCCACAGCTCTGTGCTGGCGTGGCTTTCAGCATTCTGACCCACCTGCTCTGTGGTTGTTGCTGTACTTGGTAGTACCCTTTCCTGTTTGGCTTACGTTGTGGCACTTCCCCCAGCCTAGCTATCCTCTGTGCCTCTGTCCCCCCGTCTCTGTCCCACACATGCACACCCTGAGATCATCCTGAGGCAGGGGTCTTGTTTTCTTTGGGTATACCATTCTGGCCTCCTGCCACAGGTGGGCTCTCCGTAGTAAATCTGCATTGCGTTTTCACAACTGTAGGCATAAACGGAGGTAACCCAGACACCCACAGGCTCCTGTCCCATGCCCTCTTCCAGAGGGAGTGGTCCTGGAGGTTTACGTTCTTGTCCCTTCTGCTGTGCGATTCACACTGCCCTTGCTGTGTCTTTTCTTTTTGCTTTGTGTTGAGCCAGCTTGGAACTTGACCCTTTCTCCCTGGTTTCCACTAAACAACGGTAAGAACGAAATACACACAAAGCTATCTGTACACAGCAGGTTGACTGGAGGCCTGGGGCGAGGAGGGTGTGTTATTGAGCAGTGCAGACACCTACAGTTAAGTGATATTGGTGTCCCTGGTCTGGAATGACCTTACCACTCCTTTCCTTCCTCTCTCACTGCCTCTCTGCCACTCCCAAAACAAGCTGCTCTCATCTTATTTTGCATATGATTCAGCTCTCTGGCTCCACCTCGACTTGCTGTCCAGGACTGCTTCGGCCTACCCCAAGGCCCTTCTACACCCTGGCTAAGCTTTGTGGCCCTCTTGTTCCTACCTCGACAGACGCAAGCAATATCGGTTTTGGTTTTGCTAAGCTGCTTTTTCTCTGGCCCATGACATGACTTTCAGGTAGGTTTTATTAAGCCAGTTGCTATTTGATGGCCTAACTCGACCCCTGCCTCAAGGGCACATGTGTGGGCCTCCAGTCCTGACCCTTAGGTCAGGGATCCTGGGCGTCGTGAAGGGTCTGAGGGTGCGTTTCCTAGAGGTGACGTGTACGGAGGGTAGATCTGCTGAGCCCTCTCTGTGCATACTTGGGGCAGGGAGAAGGGCCAGCTGTTACAGCCCTGTGGTTCTTGTGTACAAGGGATAGCAAGACTGGAGAGCTGAGGTATGGGCCGGAGCTGGAGACACGTCTTCAGTGTCTTGCTTTGACTTGAGGGAAATTCTGGGTCATGAGGTCTGAGACTGGTCACACTGGGTCCTGTGCCTTCTCTCTCCCTGAAAAGCAGCCTGCACCCCAACTCACAGGGCAGCACGGGCCACGACTGCAGGAAGTATCTACATGAACTTCTCGAGAACACAGAGTGGATCGTGTGACATCCATCACCCTTCTAAGGCCACCGTCAGCCAGTTTGCTTATCCTTTCAGAAACAGCCAGCAACACCCTATGTGGCTACCACCAGGCCTGGGCTCCTTGTGTTTTCTGATTTCCCAGCTGGGCTGTCTGTGGTGCTTTCTGCTTTCAACAGTGTATCCCTCTCTCCGCCTTCCCACCCATACCAGGACACCAGCTCTTCTTTGCCCAACATGATTTGTATGCTTACAGCTTCCACCAGTGTGCTTTACCTGGGCAATGTTCTTACCTTCCTCTTTCCAGCCAGCCAAAGCGTATCATCCTCAGATGTGCCTCTGAGGGGAGCTCCTTTTTGGGTAAATTTACTTGATTGTCTTTCCAGGAACCTTTGCATTTTAGCAGGATACAATTCTTCACCTTAAGGAATGAATCACACCAGTGGGGAAGCACCTGCTGTTTGGGGTGAGCTGGTAGGGAGCTTTATTTGAAGAACTGAGCTCTTCAGCCTGGTGTGGACACTTGGAGTCCCAACTCCAGCATGGGCAATTTACTTAACAGCTTCTGGCATCTGTTTCTGTGTCTGTAAAGTGGCATAGCATACCTGTTTTTTTTTAAATGTTGGTGCAAGGATTAAATGGGTTAATGGGTTACTAGGTCCAGCATTTAGGAAGCTCATCTCCTCACTTGCATCTAAATTTCATTCTTTTTTTTTTTTTTTGGAGTCAGAGTCTCACTGTCGCCCAGGCTGGAGTGCAGTGGCGATCACAGCCACCGCAACCTTGACCTACTGACCTCAGGCAATCCTTCCACATCAGCCTTCCAAGAAACTGGAACCACAGGCACTCGCCACCACACCTGACTAATTTTTTTATTTATTGTAGAGACAAGGTCTAATTTTCATTTTTTATCCGACCCTTTTGTCCCTATCAAGTGAAGGACTCATTCCTTCTGTCTTCTGATCTTTTTTCTCTCCTGCCAAAACTTCACTTTTCCTTTCTGTACTTTCTTTTTTATTTTTTATTTTTGAGTTGTAGTCTCACTCTGTTGCCCAGACTGGAGTGCAGTGACACACTCACGGCCACCCCAGGATTGAACTGCTGGGCTCCAGCTATCCTTCTGCCTCAGCCTTCCAAGTAACCAGAACTACAGGCACGCACTACCACACCTGGCTAATTTTTGATTTATTGTGAAACAAGATCTTGCCAAGTTGCCCAGGCTGGTGTCGAACCCGTGGGCTCAGGCAGTCTACTTACCCCGGCCTCTCAAAGTGCTAGGATTATAGGCTGAGCCACTGAGCCTGGCCCTGTACTTTTACAGAAGGTTGATCCTTTAGGAATGATTTCATATCTGCTAGGAAGCAGATTGTGTCCAGTGGGGCAGAAGGAATCATACTTTCAATTCTTTAAAGCAGCAATATAACACACCTCTCTGATTCAGGATGTTGTTCAATATTTGAGAAGAGTCTGTTAGTGGGGAGGGTCCCATTACTCCAGAGGTTCCTCTGGAGTGTGAGTGTGTATATCTGTGTTTTTCTGCCTGCAGAAACATGTCATGGGAAGGTAATTTATGATTTCAGAAGCCTATTCGATGCCAAGGAGTAAGTTTGTGTGTGTGTGTGTGTGTGTGTGTGTGTGTGTGTGTGTTTTAAAAGGATAGGGGTATGTGATTCTTTCATTTCTTTAAAAGCAAACCAGATTTCTTGATTTAAAAAAAAAAATTTGTCTATTGACTTGGAAGTTACCTGATTTAAAGTGAAATTAAAAAGAAGCATCTGTCCTCTCATTTTCTTGTTTTTTTTTTTCTTTTAAGCTTTATTTCTCATTTGCTTTTAATATTCTCTTTTTTTGGATTGGAAAAAATATTTAATTTATTTAGAAAGTAAATTGGAGGGTGGTTATTCACCTCCCCAAAGTGGGGGAGGGAGCCAAAGCTAGGAAACATGACCTGGCCGTAGCTCAGAGCCACTTGGCTATATTCTTATAATATTCTTTTTTTTTTTTTTTTTTGAGCCGGAATCTTACTCTGTTGTCCAGGCTAGAGTGCAGTGGCATACTTATGGCCACCGCAGCCTCAACCTGCTGGGCTCAGGTGATCCTTCCACATCAGCCTTCCAAGTAGCTGGAACCACAGGTGCATGGCATCACACCTCGCTAATTTTTGATTTACTGTAGAAATGAGGGCTTGCCAGGTTGTCCAGGCTGGTCTCAAACCCCTGGGTTCAGGCAGTCCTCTTGCCTTGGCCTCCCAAAGTGCTGGGATTACGGGCTTGAGCCACCACGCCTGGCTTTATTCTTAATCCCAATCCAACACAGAGTAGCCCTACTAGAATGCCCTTTCTCCGCTTTTGCAAGTTTCATGTCTCATTCTAGACCAATTCAAGTCTCAGCTTCCTATAGAATGCGTTCTTTTTTGCTTAATATTCAAACTTTATTGGAACCTATAAAATGTATTCTCATTACCCCGGCATATCCTGAACTGCCTAGCCATCTATGTCCTGAGGGAGACTGAAGAGAACTGTTAAAACAGTTCTTTTCCCAAAATCTTTTTTAGGAGTGGTGGTGAAGCCATATAGGCAATAATTTATGACATAGTACATTTTCCCGGATTATTGTTATGACTATGGTTATTTTTTTTTTAGTTGAAGTCTCACTCTGTCGCCCAGGCTGGAGTGCAGTGGTACACTCATGGCCACCCCAGCGTCGACCTGCTGGGCTCAGGTGATCCTTCTGCCTCAGTCTTCCAAGTAGCTGGAACTACAGATACATGCTACCATGCCCAGCTAATTTTTTTATTTATTGTGGAGATGAGGTCTTGCCAAGTTGCCCAGACTGTTCTCAAACCCGTGGGCTCAGGCAATCCCCTCACCTCGGCCTCCCAAAATGGGATTGCAGGTTTGAGCCACCATGCCCGACCAACTATGATTATTTTTGAGTCTGAGTCTCACTCTGTCACCCAGGCTGGATTGCACCCAGGCTGAGCCCTGACCTGCTGGGCTCCGGTGGTCCCTCCTCCTTAGCCTTCCAAAGTGCTGGCATTACGGGTGTGAACCACCGTGCTTGGCCTCCCCAGATTATATATTTACTACATAAGAACATGAAAATGCAGGAATTAAAAAATGCCTTCTGCTCCAGCACAGCAATTGGTTTTATTTATCCTTGTTTCCTTCTAGTACTTATTCACATGCATTTGTCTTTTTCCTTCATAGCTAATATAGTTCTACATTATATTTCACCTAAGAGTATTTAAGTGTCAGAAATTTCTGCTACTCATAATTCCATGTGACTTAGGACAGATCACTTCTGATACCCAGTTTCACCATCTCTAAAGCTGAAGGTTTAGACCAAGTGACCTGTAAGGCAATAATCAGTAAAATATCTTATGCTGGTGGAGTATTTCGCAGTTGTTGGAGCATTCATGTTGATATTCCTTAAGTAGCCCCAAGGGGTTGAGTGGAATATGATATTCGCCTCCTAAGATTGGGAATGGGAAGCTGTATGGGAGTGTGCTCCCAGGGTCACATGGGTCTCTGCCACAAAAGCATGTTGTCCACCTTAACATGTTGATCACAGTCATTTTAAAGTCCCTGGCTGGGAGTTCCAACATCTGGGTTATCTCTGAGCCTGGTTCTGTTATTGTTACTGCCTTATCTTTTTTTTTCCTTTTGAGTGGGACTCTTACTGTCACCCAGACTGGAGTGTAATGGCACACTCACAGCCACCGCAGTCTTGGCCTGCTGGGCTCAGGCGATCATTCCATATCATTTTTTGTTTTTTAGTCGTAGTCTCATTCTGTCGCCCAGGCTTAAGTGCAGTGGCATGCTCATGGCCACCTTGACCTGCTGGGCTCAGTCAATCTTTTTTGCCTCAGCCTGCCAAGTAGTTGGAACTATAGGTGCGTGCTACCACGCCCGGCCGATTTTTTGATTTATTGTAGAGGTGAGATCTCGCCAAGTTGCCCAGACTGTCTCGAACCCGTGAGCTCAGGCAATCCTGTCACCTTGGCCTCTCAAAGTGCTGGGATTATAGGCGCGAGCCACTACCTATAATCAGCCTTTTAAGTACCACAGGTGAGAGCTACCATGCCTGGCTAATTTTTTGATTTATTGTACAGCCTTCTTACTAAGTTGCCCAGGCTGGTCTTGAGCCCCTGGGCTCAGGCAATCCTCTTGCCTCTGCTTCCCAAAGTGCTGGGATGATAGGTGTGAGCCACTGCACCTGGCTTTTTGCCTTATCTCTTGATAAGATTGTTTTTTCCCCACCCCTCCCAATTTTTGTGTCCTGTAATTTTTGACTGAATGTTGAATATTGTATAGAAGAATAGAGAATGAGGTAAGTTGTCTCATGTGCAGGAATGGGCCACTCTTCTGTTAGCTGTGTTAGGCTGCTAGCCAGGTGTGTGCTGGGTTTGGGTTTGCTTGTTGATGCTGTTTACTTCATGCTCCACATGCTTTTGAAGTTTTTATATTGTGTGTAGAGGGGAGCCTGAGCTGCAGAGGTGTTTCCTCTGTATTCCTGCTGCTCCCTCAGCTTTGAGCTGCCCCTTCAACCTTTGCACAGAGGGAGACTTTCTCCACACCTTTGCCCTCCCCTGGAGTTGCTTTTTAGCAGCACATGGCTTGAGGTAGGAAGCTTCTCTGTTGTCCTGGCCCAGTCTCAGTCTTAAATAGGCCTTGTGATCATGGCCCTTGGCCGTGGGGTTTCCTTATATCGTTTGCCTTCCTCTGTGTGGCAGCCAGACTCTCCGACATGTCTGTGGCGGATCTTGGGCAGAAGAGTGGCCTATGCCTCCTTCAGCAGCAGCAGCATGGTGTTGAGCCCGGCTGTGGGCTTGCGTTCTTAGCCAACTGCAGGAAGCTGTGCTGTAATGCAGCCATTCTCTTGCACGACTCTCAAATGCTTCATTGAAGGTAGCAAAGGTTTATTCTTCCTATTCCTGGATGCTGGCTGCTCATGCACATCACACCTCAGCCGCCTACTCTTCTCTGCTTGCTGACAGATGTGTAGGTGAGACAAGCCTCACAGTCATTGTTTCTGAAAGCAGCTTCCAGACCTGCTTCCAGGACTAGTGACACATGCAGGAAATCTGTTGCTTCGGGGTCAGCACAGAACTGGTCCTTCACATTGGGCCGTGAAGCTGCTAGAGAGAAGCAAAGCCTGCGTGCTGTGGCAGCTCTGTGCTTGGGAAGTAGGTGTGGCCACACCAGGAGTCAGAAGGTCTGGGCTTACCTCTACTAGTCACTCGCTCTTGGCAAGTCACTTGTCCTCAGTTGTAGGGTTTTGTTTTGTTTTTTGAGACAGGGTCTCTCTTTTTTTTAGGCTGAAGTGCAGTGGCACCCTCAGAGCTCACTGCAGCCTTGGGTTCAGGCTATCCATCTTGGCTTCGTAAAGTGCTGGGGTTATAGGTGAGAGCCACCAAGCCTGGCCCCTCCTCAGTTTTTCTTGTAGTTACAATACGGCAGTTAAACTAGGTGGTCTTTAAAGTTTTGTCCAGCACTACGGTTCTCTACTGATAGTGTCTTCTTCCCACTGTGCTCCATGATAGGGCTGTGTGCCTCAGCCCTAGAACATGCTTCTCCGCAGCACAGTGGTAGGCCCCTGGTGACATGGTTGAGGCCCTGGTCATACATCTTGCCTGCATGTGAGCTCCATGGTAGGTAGCTCACCCTTGCTGTTTTTCCTTTGAGAATGAGCTGATTGTTTTGCCAGGTTTCTCTGAGAATGCATGTGTTCTGGCTCTAGAAAGCCCTTAGTAAAATCGTGAAAGAAATGTGTACAGCTAGGGCAGTTTAAGTCAAGATGTGATGATAAATAAAAAGTGGCTGTGGAGAGTAATGAGAGTGAAAATGCAAGAAAAAGTTGGAGTCACATTTTTTTTTTTTTTTTGAGCTGGAATCTCACTCTGTCACCCAGGCTGGAGTGCAATGGCAAACTCATGGCCACTGCAGCCTCAACCTGCTGGGCTCAGGCGATCCTTCCACCTCAACCAAGTAGCTGGAACTATAGGCGTGCCCTGCCATGCCCGGCTTATTTTTTGATTTATTGTAGAGACTACTTCTCACCAAGTTTCCCAGGCTGGTCTTGAACCCCTGAGCTCAGGCAGTTCTCTCGCCTTGGCCTCCCAAAGTGTTGGGATTGCAGGCTTGAGCCACCACATCCGGCCTGAACATGCATTTAATACTGCTGTGCTGTGGTCTAATGGTTAGCTGGGCATCTTCCAGGATGGATGCACTCTTTGCGTCTCCTGACAAGCTCGAGGTGTCATCACTACTGTTAGTCCCGTTTTTCTGATGACACCCTAAGAACTTTGAGGAATCTGTCAAGTTGACATGGCCATCAAGAGGCCAAAGAGGGACTCATGCCTCAATAACCTGACCTCCAGGTCTGGGGGTTTATGTATTTGATGGGTTTTCAGAATGGAACACATCATGTAACCAGCACCGAGGTTGAAATCCGGGTGTACTAGTAGCCAGAATGCCCCGCACGCCTGTGCTTGTCAAGGCTCTTCAGAGAAGCAGGGCAGGTGGGGTAGTGGGTATGTTTGGGGAGGGTGTTGGGGGGTATGTGGGCATTTATTTCAGGGAGTTGGCTCACGTGATAGTGGAGGCCTAGTTTGTCTAAAATCTGGGGTAAGCAGCAGACTGGAGACCAGGGAAGAGTTTGCATGTCTTAGGAGGCCAGAGGCAGTCTACTGGCAGAACCCCTTCTTCTGGGGAGATCAGTCTTTGTTCTATTAAGTCCTCAACTGATTGGTTGAGGCTCACCACGTTATGGAGGGTCATCTGTTTTCATCAAGGTCCACTGATTTAAATGTTAATGTCATCCAAAAAAAAGTTTCCACAGAAATATCCAGAACAATGACCAGATGTCTGAGCACCATGGCCCAGCCAAGTCAACACATACAGTTAACCTCAAAGTTCCCTTTTGGTTGTACCCTCAAAGGGTGACCATCTTCTAACTTATACTTGCATAGCTCAGTTTTGCCCCTTTTTGAATTATGATACAGAATATACTCTTTGTGCCTGGCTTCTTTCCCAGAGCCCGTATATGTAAGCTAGAACTTGATCCCCTGTTTGGTACTGCAGGATGGCAGTACAGGAGGGTATAGCGCCCCTCCCCACCATGCTACTTGGGCTGGCCGCGCATCTTCACTCCTAACACAGGTGGGCATGCCCAGGGGCCTGGCAGCTGGTGAGCTGGGCTTCTGCCACCCTCTGCCTTCCTTCCTCAGGCCCATTCTTCTCTCTTCTTTCACTGCTCTTTGTGCCCCTGCTCTGGCGCATAGCCCCCAGCCATCCGTGGGCTGACTGCACAGAGACCGAAGCTCACTCTTTCCCTCAGCTGGAGACCCCACTCTATACCTCCTTATTGCCTGTTGCGTCGACAGACTGGGTCCTCAGATACTTAGGCAGCCCCTCCCCCCACGTACTTTTCTCATGGGCATGGAAACCAGGCATCAGAAAGGAGGGAAGCTGCTCAGGGGTCCTAGGAGGGGGTAGAGAGGGCATGGTCAGGGTGGCAGCCAGCCTCTGGGTGTCAGCCCCTGCCTTGAGTCTCTCTACTTCCCGCTTCTGGGCTGCTTCCTGCCCTACAGCATTCCTGCCTGCCAGGTGCCATAGGGAGGGAGGGAAGGTATCCACCTGCATGGGGTCTTTTCCAGCATAGTAACTGGTTGTCATCTTCCACCCCTCCCTGCATGTACCTTCCTGGCAGAGGCAAGGTGCTCGGGTTGGTGATGGCTGGCTGGCGCTGGGCATGCAGTTGTGGCCCATTTCTATTTGGTGTGTGGCATTCAAAAGGTCCTTTTCTTCCTGGACATGCCCCCACCCTCTTCAGCCATCCCTCAGGTCAGCCTCTGAGTTCAGTGACTGTCAGAGTTTGCAGGGCCAGTGTGGGCCTTGAAAGGAGTTCTGTCCTAGGAGTTGGGAGACCTGCCACCCATCATCTAGTCTTCTCTGGGCCTCAATTTTCTCAGCTGTAAAATGGGGGTTGGATAATGTGGTCTTCAGAGTCTCCCCCTGGGCTACATTTTATGCTGCTTCTCAATTTAAACCACGGAGCCACAGCTACAAGGTCCTGGCTGTGGCAGTGGAGTTGGGCTCAGCAGATGGGGGTGGGGGGAGGCGTTCCTGCCAAGGATCATCCTTTCTACCCTGTCATTGTGCCTTCTGGTGTTTTCAGAAAGCAAGTGACAACCCTTGTTTTTCTTTGTGTTCCCTTGTCAGACCTGTAATCTTATGTGTCTCAATGAACCTGTGTTTGCTGCCTGATGGCGTGTTGCAGAGTTCTCGTGGCAAGCTGTCTTCTCTCCGCTGTGGCAAGCATGGTGGGCATCAGGGCCGACCCCAGCTGCCCTGGACAGGGCAGTGTGTGCTGGAGCACCCGTTGTTGGTATTGAAACTCAGGCTCAGTTTTTCTCGTTTCCATTAAGACCAAGGATGGTGGCAGAGGTGGGTCTGGGCCCTCCGCATCCCTGGAAGTTTGTGATGTGGTTGAGGGTGAGGCTCCTCTACATTTCCTTCACTTGACATGTGTCACCTGGAAGGACAGAGATGGACCTGCTGGCCATCACCTCCTTTGCAGGAGGAAGCAGTGGTGAATGCTGCTGTGCTATTGACTGGTGTCTTTGGTGAGGACTGGAAGCCATTTTGATGCCAGGATCTTCATTTTACCTTCAGATAAAATGTTTCATCTTTCATTCTCTGAAGAAAATTGAAAAAAACTAGTGGAGTGTTTTAAACGTAATTAAAGGAAAGGCAGTGGTTTCTGGATCCTGCTGTTACTGCCTTGGCTGCTCCTGCCCTTTTGCCAACTTCCCCTCCCCACATAGTATAGAAATGTGTCAGAAATCTGTTTCCCCCTTTAGCTTTCTGTTGTGGCCTGCACCCAGTGAAGCAAGCATGGAACAGTTATTCCCATTTTACAGAAGAGAAGTCTGAGATGTGGTGAGGTTAAGTGACTCATGCACAGTCATGGCCTAGTCGCAACCCATTCGGGAGCATCAGGACTCCTAGTGCTTAGTTTGTTTGTCCATACGATTTCTCCCCAGTGCTCACCCTTAGACCCTGTGACTAGGAAGACCAGGCCTCTGAAGCTTCTGAAGGGTAAAAAAGGGAAGCCGCGGGGGGTGGAGGGGGAAGCTCAGGAGGTGCGAGAGTTACTTATTCCAAAGAGAGTCAGGAAGGGGAGTGAGTCAGTGTTTCCTCGACCTGTGTTTTCGGCATGGCAGTGTGGATCTGAATGTCGGTCAGGCTACTGGAGGAGCCGGGATTGTGTCTGCGCAAGGGGCCCCAGGCATGGCACACCACCTTCGTGTGGGATGGATGCCTCGCTAGGACCTTAGGTTGGTCAGTCGTCCCCCTTGGAGGTGTTGCACTTTCGGAAGAGATAGCACAGCATCATGTTTGAGGTTAGAGTTTCCTTTGCTCTGCCTGGGTTTGAGTCCTGGCTGTGCCACTTCCTGGCTGTGTGACTATGGACAAGTTGCTTCTCCTGTCTGTGCTGGAGTTTGCTCCTCTGTTCTAACTGTGGCGTGCACAATGTTGTAAGGCGAGTGATTCTCCTTCCATCCAGCCCTCTGTCCCACTCTGCTTCATGACTGTGTGTGCATGTGTGCTTGTGCACACGTGTGTGTGGCAGCTTCTGGAGTCTGCATTTCTAGCTGGCCTACAGAGCCCTCCAGACAGCTGTAAGCTTGTCGGGCTGGAGCTGTGGGTCCATCTGCAGGTGGCATGTGTGTCTCAGGATGGCAGTCAGTGGGCTCCTTTGTGGAGAGGCCTGGGAGAGGAGGAGCCAGGGTGTGCACTATGTACTCCCAGCATCATGTGCCCTGGGTCCCCTGAGGCCTGGGGGCACTGGCAGGCTTAGCTGAGTCTCTGAGCAGGGAGAGAACTGGGAGCAGCTGTCTGGTCCACTCGGGCTGTTGTGATAGGATCCTACAGACTGAGCAGCATGAACAATAGCGATTGCCTTCTTACTGTCGTGGAGGCTGGAAGTGAAGGTCAGGTGCCACGGGGCTGAGTTCCAGTATGGGCCCTCTTCCTGGCCTGTAGACAGCCACTGTCTCGCCATGTGTTGCATGACCTTTCCTCAGTGTGTGCAGGCCGGGGGATGTTTTCCTCTTCTTCTAAGGCTGCCAGTTCTATCTGGTTAGGACCCACCCTTATGACCTCATGTAGCCTGAGTGATCTCCTAAAAGCCCTGTCTCCAAACAGCCACACGAGTTGAGGCCTTCACCTTAGGAATCGGGGGTGCTCTGCTCAGTCGGTAGCACCAGCCCTCCTTGTCTAGAGCTACACTGGCCTCTCAGTTTGCGAGGCAGTGTTGGCTCCTCCCATACATGGGGACCCTTGGGTCTCTGCCTTCCTACTGGCTGGGATTTGGGGTGGAGGGTATGAAGGAAGAGCAGCAGGGACTGACATGCTGCAGTGCTGCCTGTTTTATTAGGGAGTGAAGTCCACGGAAGCACAGTGGGTGCATTCTCACCACCCTCCTTGCCAGCTCACAGAGTGATGGGCACCTTTCAGTCCTCACTGGAACACACTGAGTGATGGCTAGCGTGTGGGTGCACCAGCAGGCCTCTCTGCCGCAGCCACCCGCTTTGGCACCCACGGGCTGGGTGATGTGCCTACCAAGGGCGGCTTGTTCCCAGACATACTTGTACAGTTGCAGCTGGTATTGTAGTTAAGTGATGTATCCAATGTCAGTTAAACTAATGAAATAGGACTGCAAATGGAGTGATCTCCTTTTCCTGTTTTTAAATGAACACTAGTTAAATGCTTTGGGCTGGGCTTGGTGGCTCATGCTTTGGGAGGCTAAGGTGGGAGGATCATTTGAGACCAGGAGTTGGAGAACAGCTTGGGCAACAAAGTGAGATCCTATCTCCTACAAAAATTAGAAAATTTAGCCGGACATGGGAGCACACACCAGTATTCCCAGTCCTAGCAACTCAGATGGCTGAGGCGACAGGATTGCTTGAGGCCAGGAGTTCAAGGCTACAGTGAGCCAGCCACTGCACTCCAGCCAGGGCAACAGAGGAAAACCCAATCTATTAAAAAAAAAAAACTGGAAAGACTCAGTAAGTTGAAGTCACTGATCAGATGAGTCTAAGATTATTGAGCATTGGCATTGGGGGAAATCACAACCCTCGAAGGTTTGATACTGTGATTTCTCTGCAGGTGTCTGTGTTTTTACTCCTCTTTAAAGAATCAGGAAGAAGAAGTCATAGACAATGGATTATGTTCCGGTTCATGTAAGAGATAGTGTAGACCTCCTCCCAGTGGACCTCACATGAAGGGCCTTGCCCTGCACTAAAGAGTGGGTGAATGACAGGCCACAGTGTATTGTCTATTTTAAACGAATTAAAAGAGTGGAATTGGTGTGTTCCCAACATGAAGAAATGAGGAATGCTTGAGGTGTTGGGTGCCCCACTCACCTGACGTGATTGTCACACATTGTATGCCTGAATACATAGTCACGTGTACTCTGTAAACACACATACCTACTATGTACCTGTATACCAAAAAATTACATTTAAAAAATGAGTGAATGAATGCATATCTATACGCATTCTGCAAAAATAAGACTTTTTGGTGTATCATTTTTATGCTTCTTTGCTTTGAGTTCCTGGGCCTTGATTACACTGGAAACAGGGTTTCTCCTGTTGTGATTCAGTTTAAAGTTGATTTGGTTCCTGTTTAGTAGATTTAGGGAATTTTATTTTGTATATGGTATAAATGTAATAAAACCATTAGTGGGGTTTTTAAAACTGGGGTTGCAAGGCACATGGAAGTGGCTCATCTGGACTGTAATAGGCTCTTGGGTTCCCCTCGTGGACAGCAGCATGTTGACTGACAGAGACCCGGTCCCTCACTTCATAGGTGAGGAGCCCGGAACCCTGAGTGTGAAGGGGGCAGAGCTGTGGTGGGGAACTCTCCCCCAGTTCCTCCATGGATCATTCCATCTGGCCCCAGTGGGAGCTCTCTACACGGGAGTGCGTCTCTGGGTGGACTTGTGGTGACGGTGCTGACCTGCGCTCCCCTTTGGGACAGGACCAACTTGGAGGCCTTGCAGAAGAAGCTGGAGGAGCTGGAGTTAGATGAGCAGCAGCGGAAGCGCCTAGAGGCCTTTCTCACCCAGAAGCAGAAGGTGGGAGAGCTGAAGGATGATGACTTCGAGAAGATCAGCGAGCTGGGGGCTGGCAATGGCGGTGTGGTGTTCAAGGTCTCCCACAAGCCCTCCGGCCTGGTCATGGCCAGGAAGGTGAGTTTGCCTTGACTGGCAGGTCATTGAATTACCTTGGGGAGACCTGGGGACCTGGGGACAGGGACAGAAGGAAGGCTTGCTTCCCTTGGTGCCTTCTGTGCTATTTGAATACTGAACTCAGGCTGTCAGTCAGATTATGGACACATACTGAGGGTCAGCGTGTGACCCTAACTCCAGCATGGAAATAACACACGCGACTTTCCTGTTGCTTCCTGTGTGCTGGGGAAGGGTGCCAGGTGCCTAGTGTTCTTTGTCATGTGCCGCAGAAGCTGTTTCCACTCGCGCAGCCCTGGCCACACGCAAGACTCTGACACAGGGTACCCTGTGCTCAGCCCTGTATAGTTCCCATTGCCCCTTGGAGTGTGGAGTATGAGTGCCCACCATGGTGTGCAGTCTTGGGCTGGACTTGCCTTCCTGTCTTCCCCTGGTCCCTGCACAGCATGGGCCCTGCTCCAGAGAGGTTGGGCTCCTCTGTGTTTCTCTGCACAGTGTTTGTTCCCATGCCTATGTTTTTGCTTGTGCTGTTCCTTCCATCTTTTTTTTTTTCTTTTCTGAGTCAGAGTCTTACTCTTTTGCCCAGGCTGGAATGTAGTGGCACAATCATAGCTCACCACAGCCTCGACTTCCTGGACTTAGGCAGTCCTTCCACCTTAGCCTCCAGAGTAGCTGGGACTACAGGCGTGCACCACCACACCCAGCTAATTTTTTAATTTTTATTTTTATTTTGAATCAGAGTCTCACTCTGTCACCCAGGTGGGAGTACAGTCAGTCGCACAATCATGGCTCCTGCAGCCTTGACCTCCTGGGCTCAGGTGATCCTTCCACCTTAGCCTTCTAAGTAGCTGGGACTACAGGTACATGCCACCATGCCGGCTAATTTTTTGATTTATTACAAAAGTGGCCCAGGTCAGTCTTGGAACCCTGGACTCAGGCAATCCTCTTGCCTTGGCCCCTCAAAGTGCTGGGAATACAGGTGTGAGCCACCGCGCCTGGCCCCTGCCGTCTTTACAGCAGTGCCCATCTTCAAGATTCATTCATCAGCTGCACCAACCCACACTGATAACTGCTGCTTCCATGCATAGCACTCCCTGTCTGTGGCATTTTTAGAAACTCAGCCTTATTAGGTTGCTTTTAAGTGTGCTGTCACGTGTCTTCCCTTCTGCAACATGGGAAAGTGCTAGGGTGACATGACATAGCACCTGAGATACTGGCTCCATGTCAGCCACACCAGGCTCCTGAGCATGGGGGGAGCCTCCCAGGTTAGCAATCTCCATTCCTCCTGCCTTCTTTGCCCATAACCCTCGAGTGGGAGCACGTCCTCTAGGTCTGTTTCTCTTCCTGTCAGCTCCAGAGGTTTTTTTGCAGTAAGTCTTCCATTTGTCTTTGTCCCCAGGCTTGGCTCCCAGGAGCTCAGGCTCAGCCGGCCCCTCCTGGGTACATTCTTCTTGCCATTGCCTGCCTGCAGGGACACTCAGTCCTTTGATTGTTACAGCTCACCTGTTCCTCCTCCCCTACTGTTAAGAGCTTAAACATGTAGGAAAAGGTTCATCTATCTTCCCTCCCTCCCTCCTTCCACATAACCTTTCTTCCCCTCTTTCTTCCCAGCTGATTCACCTGGAGATCAAACCAGCAATCCGGAACCAGATCATAAGGGAACTCCAGGTCCTGCACGAGTGCAACTCTCCATATATCGTGGGCTTCTATGGTGCCTTCTACAGCGATGGGGAGATCAGCATCTGCATGGAGCACATGGTAGGGGCAGCCTCTTGGCCCTGGGGCACCAGCCTGGGATCTGGGTGACTCTGGCCTGGATTTCGGTCTGGGAGGTTCCCGCTGCCTCCCTCTGCTCCCTGCATCCACGTCACTGTCTTGGGCCTCTGGGAAGGCCAACTGTGGAGCTAGAATATTCACAAGGTAGTAGGCCTCCTTTTAGGGCTCTACCTTTCTTCAGAGAGGTGGAAGGATCCCTTGTGGGTGTGATAAGAAGAGCATGTCTCCCAGTTTTTCCTATCTAGAGGATCCTGAGATTTTGCTGTGGGTAAAATCTGGTTCATATAGTTTGCATCCTTTTTCTTGAGCTGGGGTCTCACTCTGTTGTCCAGGCTGGAGTGCAGTGGCATGATCATGGCTGGACCTCCTGGGCTCAGGTGATTCTCCTGCCTCTACCTCCCAAGTAGCTGGGAATACAGGTGTGTACCACCATGCCTGGCTAATATTGTTATTTTTTGTAGAGATGAAGTCTTGCTATGTTGCCCAGGCTGGTCTTGAATTCCTGGGCTTGGAAGTGATCCTTCCACCTCAGTCTCCCAAAGTTCTGGAATTACAGGTGTGAGCCATTGTACCTGGCCCATCCATTCCTTGTATACGATGCTGTGTGCTAGGTGAAAGGTTCTGGCATCAGTGAGACAGTCCTTCCTCTCAGAGCTTGTAATCGACTTTAAGGGCAACATGGTGGCTTTCTTTGGGTATGAAGAGAAGTGGCATCTCACCTGATACACATTAGTGGAAGGAAAGAAATGAGAGGGCATTTGTGGGCTGGTTACCTGTCCGTGGTCTGCTGTGCTTTCATCATTGCGTGTTTGGAGTCCCTTCCTTCTCTTTCCAGTGACTGACAGTGATAAAAACCAGAGCAGTAATAATGTTAGAACTAGTAATGGTAAAGCAATATTTATTACATGTATATGATATCAGGTACCATCCTAAGCAAATTCTATATTATTGCATTTTCAAGACAACCTTTTTGGATGGACACATTGTCACCACTTGACAAATGAGGAAACTGAGGCATGGAGAAATTGGATAACTTACCCTAGGTCATGCAGCTGGTCAGTGGTAGAATTTAAGCCAGGGCAGTCTGACCCCCCAGTGCCTATACTTTGTTGACTCCACAGGGCAATTAGAGGATTGGGGCCTTCTTTCCATCCTTGATGTCTGGAACTTCTGTGTGGTTAACATTTCTTCCCAACACTTTATTATGAAACACTTGCAGCTTACCAACAGTTGATAGCTCTGCCCTGTGTACTCACATAAACCCCCTCCCCCGGGACTGTGCAGCCATATTCCTTGTACAGACTTGACCACATACTGACTGTCTACCCATTGCTCAGGTCTTTTTTGGATGCTTTTTCAAGTAAACCCATGTCACCAGCATTCAGCAAGAACCATCTTCTAAAGCACTCAGCTAGAGCCGACTTTTCCTGGAAATCAGCTGTGTGTGCACTGCCCAGTCTGCATGTCCAGACCCAAGGGAAGTGGACGCTACCTGAGAGAACCAGAGCACTGTTGTCCTGGGGAAGTAGGTTCCTGCTTGGTGGTCGCTGAGCAACCAGAGAACTGGGGACTCGGCGCCAGTGGTTCTCATGCAGGAATAAAAGCTTTTGAGCTGATATTTTCATACAGCATTTGTCTCTTCCATAGAAAGCCTTCACAAAAGCACCACTGACTTGGTTAATAATTGACTTCTAAAAATAAGCACAATTTCAGCAGTTTTAGTCAGTGACGGCAAGTTTTCAGTAACAGTGAAGTGGGATGAGGTGGTTGCAGAGCAGGCTGCAGGCAGCCTTGGGCGGTCCTGACTGGCTCCTTCCCTTGAGTGTTGCAATTCCATTGTCCTGCTGTAACCTTGGAGCTTGTGCTTAGTGAAGGTTAAAGGGAAGAAAGCTGGCATTTCTTCCTTCGTCATGGAAACATCTACCTTTCCATCCCCAGGGAAGGTGTCAGCCCTAGGCTGCTGTGGCAGTCTCTGGAGAGGTGGTGCTGTCCATGGCTGAGCGAGGATGGAGCCTGAGAGCACAGGTCAATTTTCCTGCCTCATTTAAATCTGGTTTTGACAGTGGCTTTGCTGTCTTGTTTTAAGTATGTAGTTCTCCCTGATGAGTAGGCAAAGCCATTCTGACAAAGGTGCAGAAACAATAGCTAGTTGGAGTAAAACTAGAAACAGCTTGGGTACTTTCTGCACGAGAATGCCTCATCCCATAAGTAAAGGCTTTTTTTTTCTTTTTCTTTTTTAAGTTGGAACCTCTGTCGCCCAAGCTGGTGTGCCATGGCACAATCACAGCTTGCTGCAGCCTCTACCTTCTGGTCTCAGGCGATCCTCCCACCTCAGCCTCCTGAGTAGCTGGGACCACAGATGTGAGCCACTGTGCCTGGCCTAGCAAAGGCAGTTGAGAAGTGCTGTGGTGTTTCTAGGAGCTGATGATGTGGTTGTGGCTCCCTGGGCTGTGGCAGTGTCCTGATGTGGCCACAGAGGGCCTGTGGCGTCGTGAAGGATTGGTCTGGATGTCCGTGTCTCAGCCTGGGTCCCAGCCTGCATAGGGCTCTTCAAGGGCACTTGAAATGTGTGTGCTTCCAGGTACATCCTGTGTGTGGCTTTAGATTCACAATTCGACTCTCCTGTCTGTGTGGAGGTTATTGTGGCACACTTGAAATTTTAGGTTGTATTTCAGAGTTCTTCATCTCCTGTGCTCCTTGGTTGACTCACCCACCAGCATGCAGTTGTGCTCTGGAGTTTCTGCTGATCAGAAGGTGCACGTGCAGGGTGTCCGTGTGCTGGTGAAGCTCCCTGCATTTGAGAATCTGCCCAGCACCAGTTTTCTTTCTGTTAGCATGGACGATCCACAGTTGACCATGACGGAAGTGGATTGGTCCAGGCTATTCTTTTAAGTTGATAGCCTACTTTTAGCATTGTTTCAGGTAATATTTCTTGGGAGATCTGTATCCTTGAATGAGTTTACTTATTTCCTTACCACCAGAAAAAAGTGGTTTTGTGTCTACCTAACAGTGCTTAGTATTTGTTAATTGATTTATGGATTTAATTCTCTGTTTTCATAAGTGAGTTCAGTAATTAAAAAGGTAAAACATTCATTCACTGTAGAAAACATAAACAATAGAAAAGCACCAAGAAGAAACAATTACACGATACAAACCTGAGACCCTTCCTGCCTGGCCTGGAGGTGACCCATGCTGACGTGATGGGTTTTGTTGGTGTGAGCATGCACACCCTGTCTTGCTTTGTGTAACTGGGTTGAGCTCTGTCCATTTGCTCACCATGTGCTGTTTGACGATCTTGCTTTCTTTCCATGGTGGCGTCATGTGGTTGGGGCGGTCCAGGTTCGCCCACTCTGAGACCTCCTGTGTCCCTCCTGTTGCCTTTCTGGTAGCAGCTTTCTCTGAGCACCACAGCATCCTCTGTCCTCTGGTTCCCTGGGGGTTGTCACCTGCTTGTAAGGAGGATTGCTGGTGTCTGACCTCAGTTGTTCTGTCTCCCTGCACAGAGGGTGCATGCTGCCTGTGTCCTGTGGCTTTGATCCCTGGCCCTCACACATCCTTCTGCCTTATATATAGCCATTGGATGAGTGACAGAGAATGGTGGCGACTACTCCGTGGAGACAGAGTGCTTAGAACATCCGTAAGGCCTCAGGACTTCTCTTCCCCCACCCCCACAAGGGTAACTCTAAGTTGCAGGTGGTCACTGGCTCTACCTGAAGCCATAGGGCATGGCCCTGTTTCTGCCGTCCTGCTTCAGGGTTCTCTGGTGAAGTGTTTCTTGAGAATCCCAGTGAAACAGACACCAGGAGTAGGACCCCAGTGTGGGAGCCTGCATAGCCGGCCGGCTTCATACTGCCCTGCGTGCCCTTCATGCTGTCTCTTGCCACTGCCTCTGCCCAGGCCCCACTCATGTCATCTTCCAGTCATCTTCTCACCAGCCTTTCTGCCCCTGGAGTCTTATTTCTTTCCCTCAGTTGCTCGGATTCTCCTCTTTAAACACCTGGGGTGGATTCCTTTACTTCTGCTTCTGCCTCTGTAAAGTCGTGTCCTGGTTTCTAGATGGGGCTTTGGTCTGACCAGTCACTGCATCTTGCATGCACTGGCAGTGAAGGGACCACAGCATCCCGGAGTGCTCAGCAGTGTAATGCTCCTCTGCCTCTGATCTCATTGAAATGCACTGTGCCACCGAGCACGGTGGCTCATGCCTGTAATCCCAGCACGTTGGGAGGCACAGGCAAGAGGATTGCTTGAACCCAGGGGCTCCAAGACCATCCTGGGCAACTTGGTGAGACCTCGTCTCTACAATAAATAAGTAAATAAAAAATTAGCTGGACATGGTGGTGCACACCTGTGATTCCAGCTACTTGGAAGGCTGAGGTGGAAGGATCGCCAGAGCCCAGCAGGTCGAGGCTGCGGTGGCCGGGAGCGGCCAC